>JABASC010000131.1:0-63629 GCA_019776185.1 Plutomurus gul
TATTTGGTACTATTTAGTTATAATTTAGTACAGAGTGGCTCTGATTGCGAATCGGCTCGGTTTGACAGCAAAACCTCCCCCTTTAAGGGGGGAGGTAGTATCTGTAGATGGGTTAAAATCATCATGGGAATTAGGAAGCTTTGGAATGAATAAAAGCAGCAAAAGTCAATTAATAATTGAATAATTCTCGATTCGATAGACAGTGCATGATATACTTATTATATATATAATGATATTATGTGAAATGTATAGGTAAAGCCTGTTTTATACATCTAACAATAACAAGTGAGAATTTAATTACCTACTTTGTAATTCCTGTGCTTTCGTAAGTATAAGACTCCTAAATAGAATGCGGATTTCTAAGCCTTCGGTGCCTACGTTATTATAAGGTTAGTATGTAATTAAGTTTTTATCCAATCATCTTTGCGTATGAATGAATGGTAATTGGAAACACTTCTGCCTATAACATGGGAAACTGAAATTCCTGCAGTCATTAGTACCTACATGTTATAGTATTATCGTAGTGGCACGGTTCTTCTAAGAGTTCACATGATCTTTCTTTGTTGTGTTCAGAGTGTGCCGGAGTGGGTTTTTTGGGTTAGGGTTTTCATCGGTTTGACCAAAAACCCGACCCATTGAGTTTTGGGCTTTTGCTAAAACCAAAAACTGTTAATTTATACACATTGTTGGTGTAAATTATTTGATTTTGATCTATTTTCCATGTAATCCAAGTCGGCTAAGTCTATTGTCAATCGATATGATATAATTCGTATGCCTAAATATACCCTATGCTTTGATGCATGTGCCAAAAACTCAAAAACCCAAAACCCAACAAAAACACATTGGTCGGGGTTTCTCGTTGAAAACCCTTGGGTTTCCCTTCCCTGGTTGTGTTGCGAAGCTACGTACAAACAAGTCGTGCACTGTGTAATTAGTTATACTTATACCATACATTACAAAACCGTGTGCGAAATATGGGGAAAATATGAATGGTTAATATCAGTAGTTATTGTTAGAATCATGTAATTGTTATGTTAAAAGTTGACAGCTTTAAACATTAGTGTGGAAGGGTAATTTTGTTATTTAATCAGAATTTCCTTCAGAATTAATTTAAGAAAGGTATAAAAATATTGTTTATATACTTAAAAGGATGGATTATATAAGAATGATTCTGAGGAATTTTATTAGCTATAAGTAAGTTATTGGTTTTATGGCGCAGTTCGGAAATACTGACAAGCGGGTCGTTAGATTATGTAGATCACACATTAGATTCTAAGCTGGTACGCATTTTTCACACAGGAATTTACATAAATGACAAAGATCTACGAACCTGTTTTATACTTGTGTTTAAATATTATAATTTAGGAATCGAAATCGAGATTATATGTATTTTTAATAGTTACTTTGTAGTTGAAATCCCATACGCACCGAACTCTAATTTGCCTTTGTCAATAAATGTAATTAAAAAATGCATAATTTGTTGTTATCTGTTAAGCAAAGCAGTAAATGAACTGAAAGTTCAGATACTGTACTGTGTACTATTATTGAAATTTTATAAAGTGTTGGTTGAACAAATTCAAATTACCTAAATTCAAAATGAAATACGCTAAGTGACAGATTGATGCCAAGGACGGGAACTGTCTCAAGCGTGCAAAGTGTTCGGAGAAGTCAATTAAATTGGTCATCCTGAATAGAAGTGCAATATAAATCATTTTTGCCTAACAGTATCTCCGACATCCGGAATCGAATGGATTATTTTACAAATGTTTATTCAGTGCAATTGTCATGTCTAACAGCTGTTGCTGAGATATTAGGTAAAGTTAATGATTCAAATGTTCAAACAACAATGTAGAATGGTTTCAGTACAGATTTTATGTATTCACAGGGATTCTTCTCGCAATCTGTGCAATTACAGAATTTCCGTCTTTTACGTGGAGTGGAGTTGGCCTCCAATTACTCGACATTCATTAGCAGGGCTTAGCTAATTATTATAAACTGAATTACATAATTTTTTATTACTTCAAGACGCTTGATTTCGTGGGTCACGGTCATAAAAGTGTTCTACACGTGGATTTTTTGCGTATTAACCTGCACGGTACACATATGTGCTACGTAAGACATTCAGTGTGATCGTGAACATTTTCATTTGTTTCATTTGCAAATGACGCTATTATTTATTACATCTAGTGTGTACCATGGAATTATTATTACCGGGTGCAGCCAAAGTACATATGTACATACTTATGATACTTGTACGTACTTCGGTATAAATTGTATACTGTAGAAAAAGATGTCCGAATGAGAAAATGTGTGCTTACACTTTACGATGTGTGGCCTACACACAGACGTACAGACTGTGGGAAAACAAAGAAAAAATAAATCATTAAAAAAAACTTACTTTTCTACGTGACTTTTATCGATCTTTTCCGCATTTCCTTCCATATGTTTACGTATGGCAAACATAAATACTTAATAATGGAGTAATTCCTGTTATAATTCCGTTTTGCCCATTAAACTGTAACAATTCTCGTTTTCCTCCTCCAGTCGATAATGGAATGGAAACGTGTTTATGTATTCCTCTATATTTTATCAACTATTAATTTGATTACTATTAATTTGACCTTGACAAATGCAGCATGGGATTCCACATGATCAAAAATCAGTATAGGAGAAATGCATCCTCATGTTAAATGTTACCTACCTCGCAATAATGTTTTTAGTTACTCCCATTTACGCATCACAGATTTCCATTATGAATTTTCAGTCAAAACAGTCATTTCGGAAAGGCAAAAAGTGTAGGTTCCATGACAGATTCTGTTAAGCTGAGCGTAATTCGACGCACTGACGTAATGAAAACGAAATCTGCGAACTTAGGGATGCACATTCCCTTTTTTCGGAGCGTCGAATGGAAAACCCACGGTTTTTAATGGGTTTTTAATTTTTGGGTTTTTGGTAACTTGCATTCAAGCATTGGATACATTTAGGCATACGAATTATATCCATTGACAATAGATTTAGCTGACTTAGATTACATGCAAAATAAATGTAATAAGATCTAATTACGATAAGTAAACTCAAAACCAAATAATTTCCACCAACAATATGCATAAATTAACAGTTTTTGGTTTTAGTAAAAACTCAAAAATCCAATGGGTCGGGGTTTTTCTTTTATGGGTCGGGTTTTTGCCCAAAAACCCATGAGAAAGCCAAACCCCAAAACCCACTCCGGCACACCCTGCGGGTTACTGTTACATACTCGCATTACCTACTACAACAGGGGAAAAACAAAATGTTTTTTTAACTAAAGCTCACTCAAATGCTTGCGTCAAGAACTTAATAATGATACTTGTCTATTTTTTGTTTGGAATTGTCTTGCTTTGCTGTAGTTGTGTGTAAACAGATTGTCTTAGTGCAGACAAATAAGTTCTACGTGCAACACCCGATGAGAATGAGAATAAGTTGTACTTGAGTAAAATGAACTTTGCCTAAGATGCACAAACTATTATTTATTGATGTAATCATTCTTCTGTGAATTTTAACCTTTCAATACTCTCAAATCATTAATATTTATTAAGATTCAAAGTATCATGGTGTGGGAATCCCACCTTTCCTATATGGGAATGGTACTCCTATGTACGTCGTAGTTCATAGCTTCAAGGTATGGCTTCATGATGTACGTTGCACCTACCCACCTAAGTAATAAAACAACAAATTTGACAACTTTGAAGAGACAGTATAGGTCACTCCTTGCCATAAACAACCGAAAATTCTGGTTTGAGTCTTGAATGTGTACAGGGGGCACGCACAGAGACCGCCTATCGGCTATTACTTTTTTCGGTAGATTCATGCTGCTGACAGTGAAAGAGTTTTCAATAGGATCTGCACGAGAGCATCATTACGATTGAATGCATGTAAACCCATTAGGCAATACAAGGTCAAAGTCTAAAACTGTGTTGTAAGTAGTAGCAAGTAAGTGATGTAAGTGATAATAAATATAAAGATGTGTGCAATTAATTTGCTCAGCTTTTAGATAAAAGGCTTCCGATGTCTCCAGGTTTTTTTGGGGGGTCAAATTCATTATAAATTCTCTTTGTGTAATGTGAAATCTGAGGTTGCAAGCGCGCGCTATTATAAAATAAATGGGTAAATCCAAGGAAGGGCCATTCTGGAAATATCCGGTCAGTTATAAATAAATGTGATAACTAAAACAATCCGGTAGCAAATAAATTTCCGTAAGGGGCAATTCATTACTGACGTCTTCAAAATTTGCCGAATTTTGGACCCCCTGCTTCCCCTCCCCCTCTTTGTTTTCTAACAATGGCCGCTCCGCAATGTTATGCGTGTACCCTTGTCTGCCAATTCTCATTCTCAGACCCCCTAAATGGCAAACGTCATTAATGGATCGTCCCTAATTAGCGATATTTCTAAATTTACGGTTTCACAAAATATATTACCTGCCGCTAACACACTAATTTACATTTCGCTCATTAATCTTAGAATAGATATTAAAATAACCGTTTTTTTCACTAAAATAAATCTGAATTTTAGCATATTCTACTGATGACGTCAATACAGAATTTCTTGTGGGGATTTTTCCAAGATTTCCTCAAGGGTTAGCTAAAGTCGAAGTTGCTACGCAACTTTTTCTTCATTTGTTCGTGAGTAGCCAGACACAATTGAGATTAAGAACCCGATTCAAAAAAACTACACGCTATATTATATAAATCAAACTCTCACATACTCACATCGTTTTCTCTAAATTTGTTTGTGTTTAATTTTTTTTCGATGTGTATAGTGTAATTAGCTGCATCTTCATTAATTGTATCCACTGGAGCAAGAATAAGCATGCTTCAAAAATCCTAAAAAGGTATGCAACAATGCTCTAGTAAAAATTACGCATGTTGGCTTACTAAATAAGCAGTATCACGTCTGTAGGGCAAATATCCACCAAAAACTGTGATTAGGCATAAAAAAATTGTTATGTACTCCGAAAGTCCTAAAACAGAATATCTACATGTTACAAATGTCGTAGGTACAAAAATTTGAAAATAATTTTTGCGTTTCTATCCTAGTTTTGGTTTACATACAGCATGCAATAAACAGAGAAATAAAATTTCTACGGTTGACCAAAATCTCTTTGACCAAAGTGTAGGAAATTATTGCTTCCCAGTTCTTCTGTGACGTTTAATAACCTGTTACATCAGAAAACTTGAAAAAACAAATAGAAATATCACAGGAAAGGAATATACAACGAAAACACACATTTACATAAGGGAATGCTGTTAAATTATTATTTCTGTGTTGGGGAAATTAACGTAAATAATGATTACTGTGCTGAGAAACTAAAGCAATAACTGACACTTCTAAATCTTCCTTCAGATCAGCGTATGTAAACTGGAAAAACCAGAAAGTGCAGACAAAGAATTGTAAAGATGGGGAAAAATGGCGAATGCGAAATGAACTACCCGATTATTTGACTTTATTCATCAATGAAATCATTTCTCACGTATCCGCACCAGGGGAACTCTTACACACATTTACGATACATTTGACATGACGACAATAATGTGCAGTAGCACACTTTCATCAATTATGAACAATGTGTACATGCAATTAAAAGTAGGTATTCAGGGTAGTATAGACTCACATGCTTAAGATTAGGATTTCACAGTATTAATATTATGTAGATGATATTTCATGTGTAAACGAATATTATGGGTACGTGTCCGTGTCTGTATGTTTGTGTACTTACTAACAGTATCATTGTGTGTGCACACGTTTTTTATGTATTTCAGACATTTTTCACACAGTAGTAATTATATGCAGAGTTCAGATGAGAGTAGTCGTCGTAATTTAAATCGAAGATAAAGTAGTTAGTATATAGAATACAGAAATTACAGATACAATAAGTAAATACATATGTACCGACGCGTTTGTCACATCGCCCTCAGGCTAATTCAGTATATAAGGATAACGATTATTTGAGTTATCAATAATTGATTACAGTATCCGTTATAAGTTATGTAGTAGCCAAATATACAAGTAGTTAAGTCATCCAGTACAGAGTTATGTATAATAAGTTTATAGAGATAGTAAGTGTAGTAGAGAATGTGTACTTATATAATTACCAACAACACTATAAGATTATACTATTAACCGTAAGGTGACAAGTAATCAATGAAATCGAGCAGTCGTTCAATATATTAAAGTAATACATTGTGTAATCATATTAACAACTACTATCATGTAAATACTAGAAGAGATGCATTGAATAGGTAGCGTTGAATGAAGTTGGTGTGAACACCTAAGAATCATAATAGAAATACAAAGTTGACAATTGTTGTGGTTGCTGTGATAATGTGTAAATGTACTTGTTAGTAATGGTTCAAAAGTTAATAGTGTTAGAAAGTGGTACATTTTGTGATGTACGTTTTTAGAATATAAGTAGTACCATGCTGTCTGTCATCAAATCTATTTGCTAATTTTTTTCCGCGTGATCATTACTGTTGTTTGCAGTACCTGCTGCAACTCAAGTAACAATGTCCACAAGTCAAGGAAATAGTTTCAGATGCTCGTTTATTGGTTTCGTATTGGTTTTCTTTCAGCTATATTTTATTTATTTATTTAGTATAAGTGTGTATGTACCGTACATTTGTGAATCTGTCACAGTTGTATTATTATTACAATAATGGGAAATGCATTTATTTAGTTGCTAGTCTTGTTTCTATCTACTATTTCAAGGTTATAACTATAACTAGACTTTGAGTTAATCTAGATCTAATAATACCAACTTTATATACAGGCTTACTAAGGGTTCGATTACATTACTCACTATATTTGAATGTAAGGAGCACAATATTCTTATAGGCACCTTATCCTTTTTTATGTGTCTGTGTGTAGTACTAAATCTGACATTGTAACATTAGTCCAGTTAATTTTCGTTGAGTCAAAGGAAATGATTGACTGTTCATACAAAACCAGGGATGAATTGATTAAATTAAATTTGCTTTCTCGGATTTTTTTTTTGTAAATGTTCGTTTCATGTTGAGGAAGAATTGTGTGCGGGAAGACGGGGTCATGCTACAAGATAGTACTGGCAATTTAATATTGAAATGATTAACTGCATAATATTTTGTTTTGACAACGTTAATAGAAATTTTATTGTGGGATTTTACTTTGTATTTTAAAAAGAAAGAAGGTAAAAAGACACTGTTGAAGGTAACGCACAGCTAATAAACTTTTGAATATGTACTTTATGTAGATATTCTTTTTTTTCTGCTTCCCACAACTAAATAACACCTAGATTTAGGAGCAAAAAAATTTCCAGTATGCTTCTAGGGGGTTGAACAGAAAAATCCAATTGAACAGTAAAAAATCTAAAGTGAAAAATGTTCGATTACTGTGTAATTTTTAGGAGAAGCACTTGTATAAACAAACCGTGCTTAATTTCATCTTTATACATTAAAACATTCCGCTGTGTGTAAGAGGGGAAATTTTCAAAAGAAAACATTGTCTTTACATTTATTTAACTTTACAATTACATTATAAAGGGAAAAGCAGCCTTATTCTGATAAATGGTACGTGCAGACGTAAGTGTCTAGATCTTCAATGGTACAATTCTTACAATTAGCATCATTACGTTACGAACGTGTCTGAGCAAATAAAATCTCTTGTGATTGAGACTTCGGTTATATAATAGTAAAAAGCAAACTAGATACATTGTTTGGAGGGTGGGTGCCGAGTTCTTTCGATGAAATCGTATCGTATTACACAGATAATTAAAACGTGTCTATCACTTCAAGAGAAACAATTCTTTTTAGTATATAAAGGTCATGGTCAAAGTTATTCTACAGACTATATATATGTAGTATATATATGTAGATGACGATTTGAACTAGAGTCAGTTTTTCATAACTGTTTAACGAAAGGATGTGTATAGAATGGAGGGAGAAATTCCATTGTTGGAGGGTAAATTACGAAATAAAGGCTAATTATAAATACACATGCCAATGGCCATGCGAGTCTTTTATATCAATGCAAAATGCTCGGTTCTGTGCTCACAGCCACCGTCGTATCGAGTACACAGAGCACAATTCGAGCGTCGAGATAAGCCACAAAAATAATAAATGAACGCACACTTAATGGGGTAAAAACAATACAAGAGCTGAGAGAACAGGGGTTGCTTGTATTTATAATAACTTGTTTGTATTTTAATTTCATTCAATTCAATTCATAAGTTTGATTAATTATAGAGAATTGCTTACACACTACTTGTTCTCAAACACACATAATATTTAATGTAACCGATAAAAGTTCCATTTTCATGGTTTCCTCTGCACCATCCACCACACTCAAAAAACTCATACGCGTCAACCAATCACCTATCCTCATTGTAAACATTCTTCTTCTGGATATAACTTCTACTATATGAATTATTAACAAATCGATTTTACGTAATTTATTCATATTACAACTGGTGAATATTTATCACTATCATTTATTACTTATCCGCAGAGAGTGATCCAAAATCAGGTTCAAGTATTTATGTATCTGCAGTTAAATGTATAATATAGTTCAATGGTATACCGCATATTTTGTGTATGTCATCAATATAACTTACTACACATTCTACAGACATTTGATTTTTTAATTCACTGGTATTTTTTTTAATTAGTTCTCTTCAAATCACACACTCGTACTCACAACAGACAGACATTCTCGTAAACGTGTCCTTATAATATTCAATAACAAACAATAACAACAATAAAGCAAAACAACCGGCACTTTGTATTCAGATTGACATTTTTTATCTGTCTAGTGTGTAGTATGTAGCATTTTATTCAGTTTTCAGCACTTCGTTACCCCAGAAGAGGGGTAATTCACCAGAGTGCTTTTGTACAACGCTATATGATTAGAATACGAATAAAGTATTTCCTAATAAATAGCCATTGTTACTGTGTGAGGAGGTCGTGCCTCGTGCGTTACCATCCTCTGCTCGTACATAGAAATCATAATTAATTATTTTATATGTATGTATTCAATAATAATACCTAACAAACCTTTAGCAACAATATAATTAATTAATTGAGTACTACTGTTCAAATCCTCACCTAGAACTTATGTGATTCTTGTTGACTCATTAATAACTTCCACTTTCGAATACAATACAAAGCTCAAATCTTATCATTTATCATACAGTGTACAAAGTAGTGGCCTTGCCTGTGAATTATAACATTATCATCAATGATACACTTACAGGTAAGAAACAAAACAGGTAAAAGTGATAACTGTTCAAGAAGATGAACACGGCCATTCAACTGGAAAATAACATGCACTCAACTAACAAATGACAACGGGAATACTAAGTACTTACTAGCAGAGTGTGCATCATAATACTTATATTAGAAGTACATTATGTAAAGTTATATGTGTTTTGTGTAGTAAGAAACAGAGGTCAATAGTGATTTGAATGATCATCGTAACTAATTGCATCAGGTATAAATAATTCTTTTACAGAGAAGCGGAAAAGCTCTGTGTGCAAAGTGTGTACAGGCTTAATAGATAGTGGCTCAGTGATCATCGAAGAAAGCGGACGCACGCAGTTCCAACTTTCTAACAATGTTGATGGCAATACTTTAATGACGCGTTTAATTAGAGGATCAAATGTGTTATTAATAGTAAAGTAAGTAAATATAGATAAGTTTCAAATACAAACGATTAATCGGAGAGGTATACGGTATACTATATTTATTTATGTAATAAATAGAGGTACTTAATTGTAGTAGGTAAATATTTAGGCGTCTTATGAAATTTGCTCAAAACCATGAAAAGCTCAATTTGAAATTAAAATGTTTAGAAAAGGATACGATTAGCGACTAATATTATATTTATCATAGTAAATTCTTTTTCTCATATCTCACTCAAACAGCTTTGCTCAAAATCTCTGCTAATTAGCTGACTACTCTAACTTTTCACTCTTGCTCACAAATACTTTCACTCTAGATTGATATTATACTAGAGCTAAGAGCTAAATACATAGGAAACTAACTAACTAACTATTCCACAACAACCACGTGACAAGACAATAATGACAACAACAACAAAGTCTTCGGTTTTGTATGATTGATTGATTTGATATATAAGAAGTACACGTAACGGTACAGACTGTATAGTACAGTAATTAACACACTCTTCAAGTTTGCATCGTTTGATCCTTACTTTTATCATCCCATATTATATGACCCATTACTTTTGAGATGACTGTTCCTAAATATGGTAGGGAAGGCTAGGTAATTCTTATACAACACGCACACGAGGAAAAAAGTATCTAAATCTCGTGATAAGTAGGAAAAATACACTAGAATTGAAAATTTAATATCAAGCAATAAAATAACTTTTCATTTTCCACTGAAGAAATATGAACTATCCTAAGGGTAAGTGAATTCACAGAAACATCTCTGAAGAATATACAGAAAACAATAAACTTTTGGACTTGAGTGGACTGCAAAAATTTATTTCCAGGAGAAAGTTCTCGAACTTTCACTTCTACAGTATGGGAAAGTTACTTATTCGTTTCTCGAATGCATGTCAAATAAATCACGGAGCTGCCACGCTTTAGGAACAGTGAGGACCAAAATTAGTAACACAATATTATTGCTAAACCCCAGTACCTGTTACAAAGCACGGTATATAATTCTATGCTCTTGATCAGCATACTTAATTGCAATTGCAGAGACTATATTTTACCTGTGAATTTGCTAATTTATTGCAGTCTACTGTCTGCTACCTGCTTTCTAGTACAATAGCTTTGTACATGTGACTCACTTTGTACTGAATACACAGAGCAACAATAAACGTACGAAAAACAAATGAGCAACTACAAAGGGAGGGGTACAAAAACATATGCCAGAAATGTGAGGCGTCCTATGCTCATACACGAATCATTTCTAATTTCATTTAAACAGGAGGATGTGCAACCGACAAATACAAATCTTTATTTGAGAGAGTATGTAGTCTGTGGTGGTAGTTAGTTAGTTAAATGAAAAAAGTAGTGGCAGGCACAAAAAAAAACGTACTCCATGTACTTTACTACAGTTAACACACTATTACTGTTACAGCGATTAGCGATGCTAAGAGACCCTCTTATTACAATATCATGCTTGTAGTAATGTATTTCTCTGCTTGTAAATAAATTGTCAAGTAAATTCCCGTTGTTTCACTCCAAGCATTGTAAATGGCACAGGCTCCTTTCCGACTCTTTACATTATTCCACTTGTAATTGTAAGATACATGTCAACTATTCGTAATATTACACACTTACACTTACATAGCTAAATTACAGTGTACAGAGAGATAGTAGATTACATTGATACGAGATAGGGCACGAAGTTCCGACAAACCCTCCTTCAAAATAGATTATAATGAGAACAAAATTCACACCAGGTCCGCTGCTATAGAATTTGTGTTCTTCCATCTTGTGCTAAGTTTATACATAACTATAAGCCACAAATTGGTAAGTATTGGAAATCGGAGAGAGATAGGATGAGCAGAGACAACACTATGAAGGTGAAACAACGGTAATTTATTTTCACGCTGCTTTCACTAATTAATTTCTCCGTTAGCATATTTCCTATACACGAAGTCGTAGTAGTAGCGTAAGTGCATTTAGTTTATGAATGTGAGTGTGTGAACTTGTTTTTTCAATAATAGTATTGTGTGTATATGTGTGTGTGTGTTTAAGGAGAGTTATAATACAATTATATAATAATAATATGAAAGAGTCTAACGTTATGATAAACAATTTGATTTGAGGCAGCCCAGAGCTCAGTTCACAATTGGATTTCACGTCGCAATCGAGAATCAATTCACTAACGCGTACATTCTTACCTAATATAGTAGTTAGTTATCTATTACAACATCTCCATACTTAAAGCTACAGCCCCCAACTCTTACTGCTAGTTGCGGGAATTGCCATTGAATTAACATTTCTAAGACACGCACCTAGCATTTACGAATATGTATCTGCCCCCATTACAGAGTCAAAGTATCTACATGTCTAAAGTATTTAGTAGCGATGATCACTAACTGTAAGTTACATTTATGCGATGTAATATTACCTACTGTCTCTAGCTTTAGTATTGTATAGGCAGGGTTTTCGAAGGCTTACATTGTTATTGTTAGTTCATTACTGTGATTTAATAGTATTTCATTCATTATTTTATATTATAGTGTCCTTCCTAAAGTAGAGATTAAAATTATCCCTAGAAGATTAGTATCTGTATATTATCTGTTATTATTGTTAAATGCTGTAGCCTCTTACGTACACATATTTACACTAGCGTACCACACAATACACGGACTGTTCACTACTACGGAAATCACGACACAAATTTTGAGATGGATTAATTGTATATACACATAATTTGTTTACCTATTATGTATGTATATTTATGAGTAAGTCATCTGTTTTTATTATTATGGTACGAAGATTAGTTTATACTGTATATCATTACTGCTGTCTTGTCTTGCTTGAATTGACTTTTGTTTGTCTCTAGAGCCCCAGCACTCCCTTCTGCCACATAAAACCATGTGCGTATTATTGGTACACACATGTACATATGTACACGCACAGTGGGAATATAGTACACTAGCAATTAAAGTTTTTTGTCTTTGAGTGACACAGACGAATGACATTTTTTATCTTTTATGTAGGTACTGCATTTATACGAAAATCTATTTGTCTACATAAAACATTTATCTATCATTATTGTTATTATTATAATTACTATTTCCGCAACGAAATCTTTGAATAACTCTTTTCTCTTATATATATATAATATTGCAATGTAAGTAATAAGTTGTATTTAGTAAGTCTAGAACACGAGTGATTGTGATTCACAGGCAAAATTATCAAGTGATTTCGTTTTGTCTATACGACAAAGTGGCACTAATTCCTTACACTTATGTTATACATAATCATTTATGTTTAGGTCTTAGTACCCGATACATAACGACAATTAGTAATTATATAATGAGGGACATTCACAAGACGTTTTTTTCGCAGCATGACTGATAAAATGTTACTGCTCTTTCTCTCTCTCTCTCTCGCTAACAATAATTTAGTCGAACAATTACTTATGAGTTTGATTGTATTGAATTGTATAATATAGTTACAGTACAGTATCTTATTATTGACTTTATGTTTTACAGAGTAGGAGCAAAAGGATTTTGTCAATAAAGTTTGTGAGTAGAGGAATTATTGAGTTAAGAGACTTGCGTTGGATTGGATGTGTAGTGGGTTTTTAACAGCTAGAGATAATTATTCGCTATGCATGTTTGCAGTATATATTGTACAGAGTCGTTCCTGATGGATAACATTATAATTATTTAGTAGTTATTATTTATATAATATTTGGATTAGAAGATTGAACATTCAATATATTTAAACGTAACGTTATTAACTACATATAGCCTACATCTACATGGAAATTTGGTTGAATTGAATAGTTTGTTAAAATGCAACAAATGCATTTTTGGGTTGGTTTAATTACGGCATAATAAGGTTACATGATTTTTTTTATATAGAGACAGGATTTTACTATTAGAATGACAAGTACCATACAGTAATGCAGTATCCGTGTACATACACAACAACATGATCCCTTGTCACGACATTTTTACTCTCGATTCAATGCACAAGACATTCGTTTATTTTGACTATCGGAGTAGCAGCGTACAGAATCATTCAACTATTTACTACTGATGTATGGAATTTCGAAGGGAATCTTTCGGCTGGTATTTCTCTTTCCATAGATGTAAGTACTGTATGTTTTAGCAGTGTATGTATGTATGTAGTCCAGTCAAGTCTATGTCCTGTCCTCGAAGACTTTGGTGATAGTTGCAGTAGCACAGATGGCAAGGAGGAGCATCGGCGAAGAGTTGCGTTGTGTTGTGGTCTTATATCTTATGTTAATTGTGATGACGAGAAAAGTGCAGACAGATAATATTTATCATTATTATACAGTATTGTAGATTAAGTGGTTGTATGTATTGTAGAATTAGATAATCTGGGTTAGTAGTAGCACTAGTAGTTAACGGCCTATTGATGAGATATTACGATCGGTGACTGTTCGCATTAGTAGCTGTTTTTGCACTGGTGGAGTTTTTGTCTTTAGAGGTAGATCCTGCTGCAGAAACTGCACCCGCAGCACTTTTCGGTCCGGCTCCTGTAGGAGAAGAGGCTTTCGGAGAGGAGGGGGAACCACCTTCTGAGCGCGGTGGCATACGCTCGTTAATTGCATCCAAACCTTTAGCTTCTTCGAACGACATTATCTTGTGATTCGCTGAAAATCCTTGCAAAGCTGCAAAAAACACACACAAAATAGTCTCTTAGCACTGCAGTTTATTGTATCAAATGCTAAGTATTTTATTTTATTATTTCTACCATTGCGAAGCGTTGTCCTTCCTCCAGACAGGGCTCCTAGTGGCAAGTTTCCGGTTGGTGTCAGACCCTTCAATTGTAGCACACTCTCGCTTTCTTCCCTGAAAATTCATTTAAAGCAATATTAGCAACATTGAAAAAACTCCATTTCCCTGTACATTTCATGTCATATTAAACCCTTTACAAGAATCAACACAATCATGTTGCCATCCCAAGATTTAAAATATCCCTTTTTGCAAGATTAGAAATTAGCTTTATTATTACTATTACGACTACAACACTATTCAAAACAATGGGCATTTAACAAGAATCTGAATAAATTTCAGATACCAGATTTTTATCATCAAATGTGTGTTTTGCATTTACGTAATAATAACATTAAAGCTGGGGAAGCAATTACAAAGCGTTTTTCCTATTTAATGACATATACCTGAGAACAGAGAAGACTCTGGCCATTTTCCCAATAGCCCGTATCTTGTTGCGTATGACCTCCTTCCTTGCAGCGGCTGAAGCAGCTGTAAACATTGCGAGAAATCCGTCAAAATTTCGAGACAAACTATTCTAAACACGGACAGCGTTCAACAATACAATACCACACCAAAACTACAACCAACTAGTCAAATTCAACTCTACTTGTACTTTTACAATTCAGTTCAACACAGATTACAATACAGTACAATACGTCCATACTTTTACAATTACTTTTACATTGACTTTACACATTCTATCTCATTCTTTTCCACCACAATCAACGTCGATCTTTCGACACTCAAATTTACAGTCGCTTTTTACGTTTATTCAATCAACTCAGCACACTTTCTCACACCTCACAAAACTCATACAGTTGACAACTGTTCGGTTACTTGTAGATTAGTATATAGTAGACTGCATCTAATAATTCGCTTTCTAGACCCCTAATGCTACATGGTACAATGTGTGAACCTTCACTAATTGAAACTCAGCTAAGTAAATATTATATAATGCTGTGCTAAAGTCGTTAACAAAATTAACTCTACATATTATTATGCATTATTAGTGATACACCTTGTTTGTACTTACTAGTATACAAACTAACGTTAAATTAAGCCGTCCCATTTCTACGTAACGTCCAATGCGCAGTTTTTATATCAAATTCCAACCAAAAAGACTATAAGAACACGTAAACACATATATATAGATTATGCTATAAGAATCGGTTTTAATTCATGTCAATAGATAAGACAACGTTCCCAATTTAATTCATTCCAATTCAAGTTACCACACCACCGAAACCAACCTCCCTCCCCAACTATTAGAAGTGCATTCTGTAGTACTATAAAATGTAAAAGAAGTCAAATTATGAGAAATCTTATTATTTCGTACAACTAAAAACATTTCTATAAACCCACACAAAATAAAGGGGAACAAATAAACCAATGTTGGGTAACCAATTTGCATCACATTGTGATCAAGTCATATCAATAAGAAATAATAACTACATTTACGACTACTTGTAGTATTTCTACGGAGGCGTTATCAGGGAAGCTGCGCAATATAACTGTACGGCCACTCTTGAAACGGAAACAGGAAATTACTTCAAGAAAAAAGGTTCAATTGCCCTACAAATTACATGCAACATGATATTATACATAACAATGCATTCAATTTTTGAAGTAAAAAACGTAACGGAAAAACACATCTAGATAAGTTTCCTTGATTTCAAGAAAAAAGGAGGAAATCTATTTCCAAATGTATCAGAAAAAGGAAAATGCAACGTGAGCAACAAACGACTATTGCTCGAACGAACAATATCAAAACAATCTGAAGTTCCATAATCCATGAAAGCATTCATGGGCCGTAACAGAAAACAAGTCGAAAAGTAGTAGAAGTAAACAGCATAGGGACCGTAGTGTAGAGTTGCACAGACAAAACAACAGAGACAGGACACGTATGTACGTGGTAGTCGCAAACATCCCAACAAAATCACATTAAAAAGACAATTTAAGACAAAAGTGGGTAGGTGGCTGTCTATAAGAGAAAGTGAAGAAAACCCACACATATGCCTTTTGTATAATGTATATAGCACCACTGCAATTGTCATCTGTGCTTGCCTCCAAACTACCATTTTACATGTATACGCAGAGAGAGGGATCAAAGGAAAGGCAAATAGATGCTCCATAAGAGTACCAGTGGATAGTTACACAGTTGTAATGTTAGTAAATGGATAACTAGTACAATACAGCAACTACGTAGTATTTCAAAATAGAGCTATTGAGCGCAGGAATAATCACCCATTAGTTTCCATTACCCAGGCCCCATTCAGACATTCACAGGCACAGTAGAATTACGATTATTACTCCAACCGGTGCTACAAGACTACAATACATAAGTCTAAATGGGAGCAGGAAAGACACAAGAGAAAGTGCTCAAATTCTCTGTGCAATAAGAGGGAGAGAGAGAGAGAGAGAGAGACCAAGGTAAGTAGAGTAGTAGTAGTAGTGGTAGTAGTGGTAGTAGTGGTGGTAAAGAAGAAGAAGGTACAAACAAATACACTCTCTAACAAAAAGGAAAGAAATGAGAAAAAGTCCTACAATTTTCCCTTTCAATCCCTTTCTCTACTAATAGTATGCTGCATCACATTACATTACGTAGCTTGACAAACCATACAGACTACGTATTATTCGACTAACCAAAAGTAGATAATAGAGCAGAAGTAGTAGAAGTAGTAGTAGATTTAGTACCACAAACTCGTCGCTTGCTCTTTCAACTACGCCATTCATTGTAACATTTTTTAGTCAGGACAGAAATGAAAAATATACAAACAGAAAAAAATGAACACACATTCGTCATAATTTCTCTATCACACTATTACACACACATTCCTCAAAATATCTAACACAATACAATTTTTTCTACGTTCTAAAACATACTTCTCTACGCCTTAATAATCTAGCCGCAGGGGTGGCGCTCTAGTCAATGCATGTGAACCATGCTAAGCTTGCTTGAGTCTGTGAGTGGGAGTCTGTAAGAGATCTTTTACAGAAAGCTAAGCTAAGCGAGAGATCAGATCACTCGATGTTCACATTTGGAACATTATTATTATAAAGTGAAACTGAAACTTCAGGTAGAAAGGTATAAATACAGAACAGACGTTAAAGAATCACCCAGAGGATTACATTTACATACAGTTTTTAAAAGTGTCAAAAACAGTGACGTTATTATCAAGTTGAATCAATCCTGACGCAAAAAGGGTTCCTGCCTAACATTTCTCCTTTTTTTGCAAATCATAACGCAGCAAACAGCACAAAAACAACACAGCAATCTGAACTCATCGTGAGCCGGGTTATTTTTTTGTACGCAAGTACATTAAATACTTAGACAGACAGAATTGGATGCATTGGCTATTTAGTGGCCACACATGCCATGCCATTTTTAGTGATAGTCCTTACATCACATTTAAGGCACAACACATTTTGGGTCATGAGTCATGACACAGTCAAATCAAGTCATTCCTATTCAACAGAAGCGAAGCAAAGCAAGCAACGCAACTGAACTTACCCATTTCTTTGGTCTCGCTCAGTCGTCTGATATACACTTGCCCTATCACAAGTAATAAGGAGACCACATATACAATTTACAGTAACAAATAGATAACAATATAGTAGAATAGGTTGATAATGGTAAAAGTATACTCACTAAAACTACCATACTATTTTTTACTATTGTAATATCAAGTAACTAATCAGACCAGTCAATTAAGGCACATTACATTACTGTTTAACAATACATTACAAACAACTGGCATTGTAAGGGTCAAATGTGGTTGGGGAAAGAATCTATATAGGAGCTAGGTAAATAGGTATCATCACATTATATTATACGATCCATGTAAAAAAATATCATTGCGTCTCATTTCACTATTTTAGAGATGGGGAAAGGACTCGGTCAATTTATAGTTTTGCTTATACGCAAGTTTCTCCTTGAAAAGAGGGAAACAAATGCCTTTAGGGATCTACTGATATAATAATATCTTGAGAACGAAAAAGAACGAACAAAAGAGTACAGGCTTGGGCTACACAGATACAGACAGACAGATAGATATAGAAGTAGTTCTATGGACGGGTAGAGGTTAACGGAACTTTTATATTCTCAATAATGTATTTATATACGGAGTAGTTGAATAATACGAGGTAAATGAAAACAAACTGAGCCATTACATAGCTGAAAGGAAACTGAACAATCAATCGTAATTCCATCTAATCATTCAAGTGAATTTTCAATTTGAACTCCGTATTTAGACGGTTGTACTGCTCTACAGAATCAACAAGATGCCTTGCTCAACCATTCCATTCCATCAATGAAATATTTAGGAAAGCCAATGCCTTCGTTGCAGCAGTGCTGAATAAATTCTGCAGGAAACCTTCGAGCTACCAGTCAAGCCAAACTTGTAGGCACGCGCATAATGATAATACATATGTATATGTAAAGAAAGAATTCTCCATTCAGAAGAAACTATTATCATGACATGTGTAACATTACATTGAGAATAAATAGAAAGAAAGGTAGGCTTTGGGTGTGTAGACACAGGTTTATATATAAGTATAGGCTGCACAGTAAAGTAGGTAGGTATAATATAAGAGAAAAGAGCAACCATGTGAGAATGCCACAGTATTTACACATGAAAATATTTACCTAACTAATTGTAAATACATACTGAGGAAGGACATACATTTCCACGCATCAACGTGGCCAGAAAAGCCTTTTCACAAAACGAAAGTCAATCAAGTGCAGTGCAGTTTGTGATTCAAATCATGTGATCAAAGGAAACACACATGGGTTAAGGTTTCTTATAAACTTTTCAAATATTATTTTTATACCATTTCAGATTGCACTTCAGTAGCTTGGTGTGCTCCACATATCTAAACATATTATCAGTACAAGTCAGTAGTAGTATATGTATGTAGTATGAATTCCCATTTGCTCCTTACTCATTCAAGTCTCATCAATCAAAATCACAGTAACAACCAATTCTTGGGAATTCGTGAATTTCCATGTAATTTTAGTCACTTCCTTGTGTCTCTTTCACAACTATTTTATCAAGCGAAACCATACCAAATACTAATACAAGCACATCTACTAGAACTATCCGCTCACCATTCTTCAGAATTAAAAAAAAATCACAAAGCGGAAGCAAATCGTCGTTCGTGTAAGTAATGCTAAGCAAACATTATACAATTCTCTTATAAAGCATGCCCCGAAGTTACTATGTGTACATAGTTCTGAGAAATCTGATAAAACCAGTTAGGTTCTAGTCGTCTGACCTTTCGATCATGCGATCAGTGTAATACGTGTAATAAATACTACTTTCTTAGTTGTTATAATTCGATGAGGTTACCTTCTTACCATTAAAAAATCTGAAAAGCACCTTTTTTGAAAGACATAAACTACGTAAAGTTTTTTGTACCCTTATTGTTGACAGGACAAA
Source organism: Plutomurus gul (assembly GCA_019776185.1). Taxonomy (NCBI): domain Eukaryota; kingdom Metazoa; phylum Arthropoda; class Collembola; order Entomobryomorpha; family Tomoceridae; genus Plutomurus; species Plutomurus gul. The sequence continues at coordinate 19,905 of JABASC010000131.1, forward strand.
ATGCATACTAAATACATACCATTACCTTTTCCGAATGTTAATGCAATCTATAATATTTACTGAATAAAAGCAGTACGCAAAGTCATTTAGAGACAACTAAAACACCCCATCCTGTCAACTAGCGAATACTGTGAAATAGACACTCGAAAACAGAAATGATTATTCTAAACTAACAGTAAAGTATTTGTCATGGTTAATAAAATTATTTCAAGTTAAATTAGTGAACTGATGCATATCTATTATCAATTTTTCAATGCGTATCTAGCAACGTTTTTAATTATTATTAATTCAGTCAATTCTCTTCAAAAGTAAATTGGTAAAAAAAATGCTCCACTACAATTGTGTGGGATTATCCATACACGATGTTTTTTTACAGATGTACAAATATTTTCTCGTATATAAGTCTCAGACCACCCTATAGCTAAACTGGAGACGTTTTATATGGATTTCGCTATGTTCTCAGTTATTCCCATAGCTTAAGGCGCATAGTTACATGTGCACTTAATTCATTTAAAGCTGCAGGAATTACAGTACTAAAGAAATTCTTTGCATCCAACATTGAAGTTGAAATCTTGCATTTATTGAATAGAATTACAGTAAATTCTATACTAAAGAAAAATGTTACGATTATCATTTTGCACAGAAATCGATAAATAGAATGATATGACAAATATAAGATTTCAATTTTGGAATCGACTGAAAGGATTATAAAACATGTTGATATGCTAACGTCAATTTCATGTACTACAGAAACTTTCAATAGTTCAAACAGTTACAAAAGAACGGGGATGTTTTTTGCAATAAAAGATAGAAATGGAATCAACCGTAAAAGGAGAATCGCTATTGACTGGTGAAACCTAAGTGAGCCTCGTTAAGGTGAAATGACACTGACTGAGTGATCGTTACCTGGTGCAAAGCCATTTTGAACTTCCAGCAACATGTTGCACAATCGTATATATTTATATAGAAAACGCAAGATACAAATGCTAAAATACTTTAACTGTCACTTTGAAACCAACTCTTAGAGAAAGCACAACATTTAGCCAATAAAAATCCCATTTGTGCTAAACTATCACTGTGTGCTCCTGTCGAAAATACAATCCAAGATTTGACTTTGTTATGTTATAAATATATATTCAGTCTAAAGTCACAATTGAACGCTTTTGAACTGTTCAATATCTGACGTCACGATCCCTTGAGTCACAGTGCACAAGATTTGCTTTTTTGTTACGGCTAAAAATAATCTTTCTTAAAAACCTTGTTGCAATAATAAGTACAAGTTATTAAAGGAGGAAGAGGTCGAGCGTGCTTCTCTCATCAAAACGTTGATATGAATGAGCTAACCAGCAATAATGATCAAGTCGAGAGAGCTTCTTCGAGTGCATTGTGCTACACCATTTCACTAATACACTTAAACCTCTCTCTGTCACTTCAGGTCTACTGACAACATGACAAGAATAGTCGTCTTGTTATGAAAGAATTCCTTTTCAGCTGCATAACGTAAATTGAAGTCTTATCCGTACAAAATTATGTATGTTAATGCACATGAACTATGACCGCGTGCGTCAAGCCTCCTGTACACAAAATTATCTGTTAACCTACAACGACCCACCACGCTTAACAAATCGGTAGTAGTTTCCACCTTTTGGTATTCAACCAGAAAGCCTCGACAGTTTCTATTCAATTGATATTTGTTCTGGTACATTCAGGGCAGAGCCGTCTAATAAACTAATTCTGGTTCCTTTTGTCTAGCCGACTTCATTCCGATAAAGCGTTATGCCCATACCGTATGTGTCATAATGTGTCTTTCTGTTAGTTGCTGTGAGACAAATACCTAGAATACCTACTGCATCATACACATACACATTCACAACGTATGTTTATTAATCGCTACAACAGAAAGTCAGTCTCTTTTCTTATATATAACTACAAGTGGTGAGTTTTCCAGCCTTGAAATAGACTGTTTTGTGCGAGGTAAAAAAAATATTGCTAAGCAGATCTCTCATCCATATCGTGACTCCACTGAGCTGCTACTGTTTGTAGTACTACTAGATTTAGGTACTGCATGCATATTATATATAGTGGATGGTATTTATTGTGAGACCATTTCTTGTTTCATGTAAGTGAGTGACACGAGTATGCAATATAGAGAAAGAGGTAAACCAAGCAAAGCTGATTGTATTCATTTCAAAACGTACTCTGGAAACGAGCTGAACTACACGATTTGTGAATTAGGAGGCATATCCAAATCCAAATGACGTCAATCGGCACGTCAAACCTACAACAGTTCAGTTTTGTTCGGCTACCCATAAAACTTTCCTATCTCCCTTGTCTGCGTACTTTCGTTGTACAGTCATTAAGTATGTATGTATGCTACAACTAACTGCTGGTATGTTTTGTTGCTCTCCTTTATTATCGCTATGTGTGAACACACACTATTATTCAACAAATGAGCCTGATATAAACAGCACCTAAAAGAGAATGAAATAAGTAAAATATCACTGCTTCTATTTTTTCTTGTTCAGAGACAAATGTAGTATCAACATCGTTGCACATAAGTACTCTGCACAGAAACATGTATCCTTACAACGGCAGAGTAGCTCTTACTTATATTTTATGTGTTTCGCCTTTTACAATGCTCTTCACAGCTTGTATGTACAATGACTAAACTGAATTTATAAATGCTCTCTCACTCTATGAATTTAATTATGCGTGGAAGCATTGCGCTGATGTGTTAACATAAAACCTTTTAGGTTTAACCATATTAGATAAATAGGAGATTGGTAACTGGAAGACGGTTACCTTTTTGCATCTTCCCTGACTTCACACTAAATTGCAGCATCACTGAACGAATGTTATTATATCAAAGGTACCGGCAATAAGACAACTAGAAAAATTATTCTTAGATCACAAAAGTGTCACACAGAAAGTTGTACTCTAGTTGAATTTGTATCGCCTTGGATTCCCAAATGCCGTCTGCTACTTATTCTTATCGAGAAAACAGAGACGGACGCTAAAAATAAATCATCCCTCACCACTACAAATGTCACGTCACGTTGACAGGAAGCAATCTAGCTAAAATAACACAAACTGGCAATTTTTTGAGGCAATAATGGGAAAGAACAGTGGAGAAAAATGCTGCTACTACATCTGTTAAAAGTATTGTGCATTCTTATGGACAATAACCGTAACCATTCATTCTGTGACTAGTTTTACGGCTACGTGAATGTCAAAGATTCGCTGATAAGGCCTACCAGATATGTTCATTCTAATAATACCTATACGTGTGCAGATATTCATTTTTTATGACTTTTAGCCAATGTATTCGGATGAAACCCAAAATTTCTCACAACCTTTATGTACTACACCTGCACATCGGCATGGAAATCCAATTTCGTTGCTCACTACTACAACTTCACAAACTATCCGAAAGTAGTCGCAGCTGTATTCACAAGACATTAGGTATTGTGGTGTACACATTGCTTCTTGCTACCGAAAATGTGAATCCTGCTAAACTTCTTACTAAATATGTATGTACACATCCGTAAGAAGCTAATTTTCTATTGTATGTATTGACTGTATGTACAAAATAAGTGACTTGTTCAACATCAATCCTCTAATTGAAAAAGATTAGACCACCTTATTCACAGAAGTTATACATGATACATAAAATCTAAATTATTATTAATGGAATTTCTTATCTTGGTTTCTATAAATTTTCGTAGAAATTATTTACGACACTGTGCATGTCCGTGTATTATTTTTAATCGTAACATCTTTGTCACCGACCGCTATCCCTCCTAATATCTCTTTTAAATTGCTATATAAATATCACACTGTGCACATTGTATTCAAACCATAGGTTTTTTTTATCACAAAAAACTTTCTTTCCCAACGCGGTAGTAAAGCCTTTATAACGATGTCTGTCATTTGTTTGGCTTCATTGACTACAGCAGAATCAGTGAATGGAGGAAATAAAACAAAGAGCCTATAAATATATACACAAATTTTGCCAAGATGTCTGAACATTGATAACAATCGATTTGTTCAGAAAGGAACAGGCCTGCCTGATAGTAAGCCACACAAATAGCATTAGAGACGCTTGAAATGTATGAAATCATAGCTGTTCATCAAACAGGACGATAAAGCCACAACCGCAACCACGTACGTAGCTCACCAATGAAAATATTCTTGTTAATTACCTCTCCCGCTACAACGCTATGTAGTAAGAGAAAGTGACTAGGTACTTTGTTAACGTGTCACTTAAACACAACAAACGAGACCTCTACCAATCAGAACGACTTCAAGAAAGTAACAGCGATATTTCCAACGTAGTCCTAAATAATAATTCCTACAGAATACTTTTGCACTATGTTATCCAAATTTGTACATATGTATGTACTATACGTATACGTACTATTTTAAGTAAGTACTCAACAATTACACTGTACTAAATAGCGTTACTATAATTCTTGTAGAACACCTACGTAGCCACTGTACATTTAACAAGACAGGACACAGTACATCGATACTTCTACTACGTTTACGTTTAATACTATACGAGACAACATAGCGTGACGACAGCTGAAAAATTGAAAACCCGTACCGTCATCCTGACCCTCTTCACCGTCCGTCATCAGCTCGTCATCAGAGCAAATGTTGAGAACATTGACTAACATCTCGGTCACTGAAAACAGTTGCAAATATTTAAGTATCGTTAGTAAAATATTAGAAATCCTACTTTCCCGTTTGAGAGTGTCTCAATATTCAGATGTCTAATTAATTCTATTTTCCTCGATTGTCCTCTTTATCTTGAACGTAAACCAAACCCGAATAGATTTCTAGTAGACTTTTTCTATTAATCTAATTTGTACCAAGTGTCAGGAATTCTCCCAACAGAAAGTTCAAGGACACTTGGAGTAGAATTCATTAAAAACTTGTAAACTTTCACTCCAAAGTGAAAGTTGCCTGTTCAACATGGTCAGGCTTTGTTGGCTTGTTCTATCAGATACAAAATTTTATTGAGGACACTGTGAAACCTTTTTCCCCCACGAACGGCAGTGACCATGTAAAGACATCCATGAAATTCGGCAACCAGTAAGGATGCGGCGAACAATTAAACTGACGAATATTCATGACATTATTTTCATATTTGAGAACGGCAGCCTGAAATGTAACAAACACTTAAATTAGATAATTGACCTCAGAGCTTCAAATCAAAGGATGCCCCATAATAATTAAAGGTTAGTTCTGCTGTTTCTACAACAAAATAATTTAAAAATAATGTACAGTACAATATAAAAACAGACTCCAGTTTAATTCATACAGAATTCATAACCACTAACCTTGTTATTATATACATCGAGATAATTGGGTGCTGAGAAGATGGTAATTAACGATGGGAAACCCGTCGTTTGACTTTTCCGGTACATCCGATATCTATTCTCCCATTTGACCAAGTCACAACAAGCACAGACCATTTATTATGAAGGATGGCGAGGCACAGGACGCAGCATCACATGAAAACAGCAAGTGAAAACATTAGAGCAATCCTTGAGAGCAGGAATAATGGTTGTTTGAAGAACCAGCATCTACTTGATTACACGAGAGTTGTAAATAGGTCAATAAAGATAAATGAAAGGAGCTTACCCTGCATCCTGGGCTTCATGAGCTCTTATAATGGACAGGAGGTTATTGTTTTGGAGAAAATCACAGCAAGCTGCATAGCTAAAATAAAAGTTAATAATTAGGTTTTCTTTCAAGTATCCTGAGATGTACAATTGCAAACATCATTAGGAGACACGAGTATATATATTTACCATCAGTATACATACCACACAAGAGTGTATATATATATATGTCTGTTCACATTATCCTTATAGAAGATAGATCCTCTTATACATATGAGAAAAAGGGAGCAGACAAGGCTTTAGATCTTTGCCAAATAGAGAGACACTCACTCGCCCACTTATACGAACCTACTTATCTTCTACGCATCTCTCCGTCATTCTCCTCATCATAATCAAAAGCATACCATTCTTACATAATAGGTTACTTTCACTAAGAACTGCCACTATCACTAATCCCATATAACTGAATTTCCACCCAAGTTCTTCCATCTTGTAGCTGTCAGAAACCTTCCTTTCAATTCTTTTCACGGAACCGTTCCGTATATCTATATATATAGGTACGTATATATGCTACACTCAATAGAACAAGATGTAAGACGAACACAGAAAGGTGAATGGTACACCTACACCTAGTTTTCTCTCCCGTGTCTGTCACTTTCCCCTGTCCTTTTCTTCTTCTCAATCTAGCCTATTTTCCTTCTGTCATTCTCATCTCGAGTTTTCCAACTCAAATTCTGCCTCATCATCGTTATTCGCTCTATCCGATAAAATTAATAAGTAAGTGAAATTGAATTCAGTCCTGAAACAATAGACTTCATTCACTTTCATGGGCTTTACTTCATCCACTTTCCATCTACTCAGCCAAAATAAAGCACATCAACCAACTCAATTGTCTCTAATCATTTCTCTGGCCACATAATGAAGAATCCACTGTAATTAGCTTCCTCCTATTTTACTACTACCCTGGATGCTTTCCATGCACTTTCCCTTATAAATTAATGAGAACTAATTTTACGCATTCAAAGTACTGACTGAGTAACAGTGTGCCTGCAAAAAACACTATAAAATAAAGTCAGTTTTCAAAATTAATTCTTCCTTCAAAAGTTTAACCCAATTGTCCTACTATTAATTTTAAAATTGTCATTCTAAACCATTTTCGATATCAACTAACCAAATCAGCTTTTTCCTGAAGCGCAGTACAGCAGGAAGGTACGATAGAATGATGTCGGACGTGAATTTTAAGTTATTCTGTTTAGTTTTTTAAAATTTAAATTGAATTTTGTTTAAAACCCGTAAAGCTTTTGTCACGTAGAATTTCTACATAAATAACTTAAAATTTAACTTCCCCACTTTCCCTTTTAATTTTATTAAAATTTGGAAAACTAGGAAAACAACAATTCGGATCACTAGGCTCTGCAAGCACTTTTAGTAAAATTTGATTTGCACACTACTTAACTTACTAAATTGTTTTCAACGCAGAGACAATGGGAATTATTGAATATAATATTTGTTTGTTAATTAACAAGATTTAATGAACAGCATTCATAGCAGTCTTTAAAACGTTCCATTACTAAATCTAAATTAACATTTAATTAATTATAGATTCATGAAATTCCTCTTTGCAGCTTGACTTTTGAAGACTTTTCTCCTTCAATTTCCCAACATTCATACAATTCTATGAACATAAGAATTCAAAGCCACCAAAGGCTAGAGTCAGCTCGGCTATATTGTCAAATAGTAATTACAAACATGAGGCAATCGACTTTTAGCTCTTGTGTCAATGTGGGACACTGCACAGCATGGTGTGGGAACAGAAAATGAAAATTAGAATCAGATGGCAAGATGAAAAGCTAAATCAAAGGGAGAAAGATTGACAAGCAGACAGGAGGAGAGGAGAAAAAGGCCAAGTCTGATGAGACAAGAAACGCTCGAGTCTACAGTCTGAACCAAAGCAAACTCAATTCAAGTCAACTGAAACGAAGCAGGCGAATGGTGAGTTTGGCTCGGTTATTCGGTTAGTTCTTCATTCTCCACCTACAACTGGCAATACAAATGTGTAGCAGTAGTTCTGATATAGTGGTAGTAGTCGAGCGTAGCACCTACAATTCAGGTTTTGTTATCTTCCCTCCACTATTAGTACCGCCAGAGTTCTTCCAACCTTCCCTTCCATTGACTTGCCTTGACTATATGTACGTTTCCAAAATCATAACATTGATTTTGTGGATTAGATGCACAGGAGTCATGCGCCATGGCTGCGCTAATGCAAGACTTGTTTGGCCTACCAGATCTACCTTTACTTTACTAGCCTACAGCCTCTTTCTCTCTCTCTCTCTTCTTCTCTCGCAGTTCTCCCAAAACTTTTCTTTACTATACTTTCTTTTACTTTACTTACTCTCTAACTGTCAACTGTTCTTCAATTTACTTTTGGAAAAAAAATCTTTCCTTAAAACTCACGGCCTAACCTGAATTGAACACACAGACATCTCACCATTCATTCCGTATTACAGAAAGGGAAGAAAAAACTGGCTAGAATAGTTCCATCACCCTTATTCAGCTTACACTTGCTTTTATCTTCAAGGATGAAGCTATGAAACCAATTACCTATTTCATTCATACAATACACACATACGCATACACATGACATGGGTAGGAAGGAATGTCGTACAACTGTCGTATTTCTCATTCTTCTTATCCTCATTTTTGAATCCCACACCATTCCTTTCACAACCCACCACTCTAATCCCAACCTCACTTACTCAGTCCAGCTCAACAACACATAGCACTCGTCCCCAATGCCATAATAACAAAAATGCTAACGCAGCGCTATAATAAACACTATATCCTTTAAAATGGTGTGCCCAATACTCTTACGAATATCACTGACCGACAAAACCGTAACTTGATGTGTCATTGGCAGGAGTAGAACTGTTCTTGTGTAAACAGACTTTTGCAAGAAAGGACACTTACAGAGGGATAAAATACTCCAAACTTCAGTTGTTAAGAGGGATTAGGGCAGTGTCGTAGTAAAATTAAATCTGCTCTCACAATTCGAATAGATCGGCAACCTATGTACTGCATTCTATATAGCTAAGAGCGACGAAAGTATGTGGGCCAGAATAAGTATGCACACCTAGTGAAAAGGGTGATGGTGAGTCTAAGAGAACGGCTACCATCATTTTTTCCATTTCTTTCTACATTCTCCGATCGAACGAACAGATTTCATTCAGCCTCCAATATAGTTAAAAGAATCTTCATCCTGCATCGCATCTGCAAAAATCATGTATAGCTCGTGCAATTTCCCATGATAACACACGGAAATGACATGTAAACCCCTAGAATCCCCTGTAGCCCAGCCTTGCCACTGCAGTTGCGGTGTTTGTGTCTCGACCATTATGTCTGTGTACCATGTTACTTCCTATCTAATCTAACGCACAAAAATGTCTTTACTGTAGACGACTTTCTCCCTTCAACTTTCACTGCTATCACCAATCCACTGTTCGAATGGGCACACGGTTTCCCTTCATAGCGTCGCATGGTCCAAAATGACATCGAATGCATGTTCCGTTTCCTTCTCTGGACTTAAGCTTTGATCAAATCAGATCAGATCCACACACAGTAGGTTACAGTGTACCCAATCGTTGAACCTCCTCTACATACTACAGTCCCTACTGTTATAACCATGCGCTACCCAGCACCGTATGTATTTCACATTCTATTCCATTCACCGAGAGTGAAGTGATCTGAAGTACTTAGCCTTTAGGAAGCAGCTCTACGTTGTAGCGATCCCATGATGTGACCACTTTCGAGTAGATCTGCTCCTTCTCCTGACAAATACGGTCACAATGACACATTGTCTATGCCGTAGGTACTCACTATTTTACTAGAAGATGAGTAAGAAGCAGGAGAGTGCTTAACAACCCCGTCTTATCTCTAAGACAAAAGTTTTGACACAAAGCTTAAGCTTGTTATTTCCTCGAGCTACACAAAGCCATCCCATTTCATGAGTACCTTCTATAACCAACCACCACCACACGCACACACTACACACAGGCAACTTATATTTACTATACTACGACTAACCGTGTGATGTGACTTTGCACTTATCTACTTCCACCCTTATATAATGCATCGGATATCTACGCTCTTTAATCCTAAGATGAGAAAGGGAAAGAGATGAGAGAAAGACGAGATGAGATTCATTTTATTCGCTCTCCACTACTCACTCCACTTACTAATGTTCATAGTTCGTGTAGCTTATGCTTACGAAATCCAATCAGATCACATACTATCAATTTGCGGCCTAGCGTACACTCTTCAGTAATAAGAACATATTTGAACAATCCTACTACATAAAGGGGTAGAGAGTACAGTACATATAGGCAGGTTAAATACGAGTCGTATTTCTCATTTCTCTCGTATTTATATGTGTAGCTGTGCAGCAGCAGCTACGGTACGGTCCGTGTGAGAAAATGCACATTGCTTAAGCAACAAGCATCGCGTTTCATCGTATCACGATCGTGTAACTTCCTACAACAACGACAGCAGCGTATCACAAGAAAGTGGCGTACCAAGACAATTTCACGTACCTAAACACACCTGCAAGTTGTAGCAAAACAACTTCAATTAGAGAGACAATAGACAGGTATTGATATTCTCTGCATCTAGTTTCGTAGTAGTGTTATTAATGTACACCTCTGTCAGTCTCTTTCCCCTTTCATTAGCAAGAAATTTAACTCCCTATTATTAAGGTAGAGAAATCTATTCTGCTCACAAATGATCAATTCAATCGGAGTCTATAAAGGTTAATGGCAAACGGGCGGGTTCTTTCCTCAATATGTTTTCATGGGAATATTCGTTACATTACGTCGACTCCCTCACACAAACAAAACTATTGAAAATACGCTGTACGTTGTAGAATAGACGAGAATACTAATACGCTCGGTATTATTGCAAATCGTAATTAACGAAGTCATTACTTTGTCTCCCCGAGGTTGGGTTTATGCGCACATTGTATTGTGTAGCGTGTTATCGGTACATATGTACGGAGTCATACCACACCCTGCCACAAACAATTTAAACGATTTACTAATGAGCTGGTGCAGTGTTAAACATCACAGCTACCTTATGACTGGATATAGTGATATAGGCAACCTAGTAGTCGACCTAGTGATCACTTAAAACTATTATTATTATTTTATATGCATAGATACGTATTCACATCATCTAGACTGGCAGGCCTCTACTACTAAAGTTTGTAACAGTGGCACTGTGTGTACGAGGAGGAGGAGTAGATTATTTTAGAAGTCTATTCTCGTCTGCTCACCTATAGAAATATGAGCATCCACGAACAGTATTATGAGTGAAATGCTCCGATGAGTTTTTCTCATTGCCGAAATCTTCCAGTGGATCCGACCACAGAAGGTCACACATAGGCCCGAATGCTGGCGGTTCTTTGAATCGATCCAACTGTAGGACACAAAAAACAAATTAGCGTTTTTATACGACACATGCATATGCTCATTCCCATTGTTGAAATCATTCTTGCTATACATTATTATGCAGGCTGAAATAGTGGGCTGTCGCTAATAGAATCAACGCTGAATATGTTTTAGTTTCAAACTGTCAATACAAAACGAACCTACAAAGGTTAGTTAATTCAAATAAATAGGTGATATTCAATAAATACAACCAGGCTTTTTGGTCAACGAACAAAATCAGTGAAATATACAGCTCTTCCCCCGACAACAAAATTAAAACTAACAATAAGTGATAAAATATTATACAGATTATGTAATAGTTCAGAGAATTCCAACCCCAAAAATCGTAATATTATTATTTGAACGATACAAGTTTTAATATAACCATACTTAAAAATTGTCAGTTCAATGAGCATAGAATTGTAAGTTGACACAGATTATTTAGATCCTTAATTATTATACTACATATTCCTCTTTCCTTTTGTTAATTGTTCATTCTGTGATCAGTTCATCCCACGATCCAGTACTAACTATTTAGTTACAATTAAAATAGTATTCTCTTACCCTTCTGATATCATCTAAAGTATGAACTTCTGGAGAAAGTCCACCGTGGACACAGAGAAACTGTTGATTCATCAACGCCGCTAATGGGAGACAGTCAAACGCATCCATACACGCATCATAAATTCGCTCCGAATATTTGATCTTGCCTGTAGAGCATAATTGTGTGAATTAGTCAACTTTCACAAACTCTCAATAATACTAAGGGGGGGATATTTGGAATTGTTAAACCTCACAAATATTAGAGTGTAATGAAACTACCCTTGAAAATTGATATTCAATACCCTTTCCAATTATCCACAAGAAAGTCAACTGCTACTCTTTCTTAAAGGGAAAAGTACTAATGAAATTATGTATTCTGCTAACTTCTATAATTAACACCGCTTCTTTAATTAATTTCTAGTCCAAAACTCTCTAAAAAGAATTATGTAAGTGCTATAACACATACCAACATTTATGAACACGGTTTTTTCAATGATTTCCAAAGTTTTCTTGGTTTTAGTTTTATTCCAAGTTACACCATTCCTCCTACAACTGTGCGAATCATGCAAACTCTCAATATTAAAGTAAAACATGCTGTCAGTAATATGTTCTATCAACAGAACTCAAACATTAAGTATCTTAACTTCTTCAGTGGTTTTGCATTGGAACGCACTAGAAGTTGAGTAATGCATCCTTTTCGGAGTAAGAGTATTCCCTATGCAAAGAACACAAATGGCGAGCTAATCGAAAATGTAAACCATCTCGAGACTATACAATACCACAACTTTGATTTATGATCGATGGGAAAAACAGAGAAATTTTAAATTATATCTGTACTTTCCAAGTAATCATTTGAATGCAATGTTTAACTTTTAAGGGTTTTGTGGGTCTCGTCATCATTTACACAGTGAGATCGAGGTGAGAATGATTCAATCCCACTAGAATTAGAAATATACATCAGTTTCCTAATTTTCATTGATTGTGAGTTACCACAGGGAATGGATTTCACTCTGTAGGTAATGTGATTATACTTTTTGTCATGTTTTGATACTCCCAAGAACGTTTTGAGAACTGAATCCACACACCTGAGACAAACTCGAGATGTTCTTAGCTGAAAATATCTCTTAATCTTATCCCAAGATGAAGATAATAATTGCTGACTGCGCTAAGCGCATCGATGGGATTTATTTGAAGCTTTCGAGCAGCAATAATATTGATTCTGAATAGTCAATTTTTAGCAAGTAAAGAATTGAATTCATTAGTCAGTGATAACTATCTGCCCATAAGAAAACTCATCCTGAATCAACAAATATTATATCTGAACCTACGAACACGTCTTATTGAAATGTCAATGTGTGAGTTCTTTCAGCGGTTCTTCACGAGAGATTGGATGTCAAGACGCTAGTTTATATTTACAAATAGAACCATTCAAAAGTACAATTCTAACTGAAACTCAACACAGCGCTACAAATAGATACAACATTGACTATTGACTTTTACAAAGAATCTCTTTAAATAACTAGCCAAAAGGCTGGAAATTATTTTGAAAAATGATGTTTGTCAACTCTGTGCTGATTTTTTTAGGTTGTACTTTCACTACACATTACACTTAGCACAAAATCTATCTATTTCTACTCAGGAAATGGTTCAACTGTACTCTACTCTATGTTGTAAGATTTGAGTCTAATGACAGTCACAGTAAATAGTAGTAGTAGTAGTATAGATTTAGTAGGTATACTTATTGTAAAATACAAATACACATGTAGGAGAGTGAGACGAGAAAACGTATTGTGTGAGAGTTGGAAAGATTCAACTTACATTCTTGCTTGAAGGTGAAGTACTCAGTCAAATGCCGACACTCGTGGTTGCCCCGTAATAAGTATAAGGTAGTCGGGTAGGTTAATTTTAGCGACCATAAATACAAAACACACTGTAAGAAAGAGAATTAACAGAACGTACATATATTATTTGCATTAGCTTCCTTTACCATCCATCGCCGTTACTCTTCTATTTATTTTCATTCACACTCCCTTCCCGTCTTATTCAATTACTCGCTTCTACAAAAACATTGCACGGAACATGTATATATTGCCAAATATCTTTCAGACATCATATCCGAAACACAATAGTACTACCACCATACCCCACATTTTACTATCAGACTGCTTCTTAGTCAGACACGTTAATCCTTCCCCGACTATGTAACTTTTTGTTGATTAATACACACAAGCCAAACGAATTAAGCCACCACTAAACGGGCGGCGCACACAACACAAAGGAATCGCAAAGTGTCACAGTAAATGCGTACCAGTTTCAAAAGACGAACGGCAAAAGCAAATTTATGCACAGTTTCTGTAAAATCGTATTTACTACAATGTACATCTACATAATGTATTCACTGCTTACTACGAGTAGAATACTAATAAAGGAAAAGATATTTATAGAACGTCTAACAAATTCAAATAATTAACTAAAACTACTCAAGGAGAAAATTAAGAGTAAGTAGTAAACACCGAACCGAAGGCGACGTCTACAAATGTACAGGAAATCAGCAAAGAGGAAGCAGGAAATGGTAAAATTAAACAATTAACATCAAATGTGAATCAACCATCCAATCCAGTCCACATAGTATGAAATATCTGACATACCAGCAACATATTTCAATGATTTCATGTGCGCGTTAAAATTCAGTACTGCATCCGTCATAAAATCACGTGCAAATACTATCATAATGATAGTAAGTATGAATGGAAGTTAAAGAAGGTCTGCTTTTCTGGTACTTTTTGCTAATAAAAAGCATAAGTATGGAATCCTTGCAAGCAAAAGCGTACCTTTAATTTTCGATTGTGTGTTACACACTAACTCAATTAATTTTCCATTTCCTCTTGTCCCATGTTGATGGAATACATTTTGATTCGTGCTTGCATGTCCTACTACTAATCCTATTCTCCATCTTCCCTACCTAATCTAATATAATGTATCTAATAACTAATATCGTGCACACTTACTGGTGCTTGCTGCTGCACATTTTCATTGCATTATTAAATACTAGGCACTTCATTATCTTGCTTTTCTTCAGAGGACCAAATTCGCTAAGTTAATTCAACTCAAATCAACTTCCATATGCTATATAATAAAATCAAATTAGTTCCACTCTGAACGCAATACGTAGCTATGTGCAGAATTCAGGTTACTTTTACGCTACTTTTCTCCAAATTACATTTTAGACGTAGTATGTTTTCGGTCCTCTGTATTTAGTCAAAGCGTACTACGAACAGCTACTAGATTAAATATGTACCTGCACACACAATCACACACATAATTACTTACCTAAGACTTAGAAAGCGAATGCGAAGTTCACGTGAAAAATATTAAACTGTCCAATATTACAGACACGAAACATGTGTGTGCATACGAGTCACCTTCACCACCACTTAATACCATTGTATCTGTAGCATACGGAAAAACTAATTACGTATGCATTGAATTTCCTAAGATATTCATAATCCTAAGAGCCTATTTACTTCTAACATTCTACGTATCATTGCTAAGTACAACAAAACTAATCAGAATAACTTTGTCAACTCTATCTGTATTTATTCTTCTTTAAATGTATTCAGCAAGCAATCTCAGTCCTAGAACTTAAAATGCGTCTTTCCAATCTCCAATCCAATAAAGCGCCATACCACGTTCTATTATTAGATTGGAACACTGTGGATTGGCCTGACTGAGCATAATGAAATCCTTCGGTCTCTCATTCGAAATAAAATAGAGATGTGCAAATACATAATGCGCACCAGTTTTTCGTGCTTGAAAAAAATTAACAGACGAGCATTTCACATCTCGCACCTGTAGACTTTGGAGGAAATATAATGTGAAGTAGCTAACGATAATTAGATAACTTCAACCAGTAGGCATTAAAACTTTATCGTTCACAGGAATATTTCCCAAAAATTGTAGCAATTCTTTTGAAGTGTAGCAAGTCAAAAAATTAGTGGAGAAAGTTAGCTAATTCAGAAAAAAGAGAGATGTAAAATAAATGATGTAATCTTTTATTTAATATAAATATAGAGGATTTAGAAGAATATAAAGACAGATGTCTGCAAACTATCGTTCAATTTTGGCTGATCACAGTTCACTAATTTCATATCATATTTTCACAGAAGTAATAATCATAACGATTGTATCCAAATTATATCGCATCTCCTCTACCTTTCCATTTCATTTGCCATCAACGAAGTTTGTAACTATTAGGTATGATTGGGTCGGTTAGGTGGGAAAGCATTTCCAAAGGAGGGCTAACTACTTGCTACTTTTCCCTTCTATCTGCAACACACACATTATGTTCTTCAGCCAGTTAAGAGGAAGAGGAGGAAAACCAAAGAAAACATTCACGACCACAAATTGGCTCATCTCACGCAATCCAGCGGTTTCCGATTCCTTCCGTTCATCGCCCCGATATCAAGCGTAAAAGTAAATTCCCGCTACCTCTGTCTGTCTAATCCGAACGAACAGCGTCTAGACTTCTCTCCAACACCACAGCTACCAGACGCATGTAAATACTACTTGTATGCAAGGAGCCCAGAGCAATGCACTATGAAATACGATATCCTGTTCTCCTAACTAAACAATTTACAGGTCAGGGAGATGAAAATACATAACCGAGAACTTGTAGGCAAAGTCAGGTGTCAGGTTCGTCTAACTATAATCAAGCGAATAGAGTGTGCCAGACACTAAAGCAGGCTTTTCTGCTTCTTATGCACAATTTCAATAAGCATAGTGGTGTAAGGTTCCCAGCAGTGAGCAGCGACGACTTCACCTTACATTCTTCCTACCAAATCTACATTAATCATTAAAAGTCAACTGAAAAGGCCTGTCTAAGTGCACAGCTAATATTACAACTCTGAGCACACACTGGAGCATTCCCTACTCCTTTTAATCTGTTAAAGCGGAAATGTGTGCATGTACTTGTAGTATATAAGCAGATTGCAGATAATGTAACCTGTTATGCTTCCTAGAAAGTGACTTCAAATTATAGAGTAAATCACAATTTCCTTCAAAAATAATTCCCCCCTTTGTATTTGTATAAAAATCTTGCAAAAAGCTGGATTAGCGTAGCGTAATGTTTGTACTGGTGCATATGATTCCACGTTGTAATAGGGGGTGTGGCTGGACACAATTTTGGTCTGACTCAGTCCACGTGTGTCTACCATAGTGAAACCATCTTTCTGCCATGCATGTAAATAAATAAAGCAGTTCATTAATACTTCGCCCCAATATATAACGGTTGTAGTATCAGTTCATTCTGATTTTAAGCTAAAGTAGGAAAAATGGACGGAAATAGCGAAGAACTTAATTTATTCAAGCAGCAGCTACGAATTTAACTGTCCTAAGGCACGAATCAGCAATAAAACTACAAATACATATATACAACAACATGCTACACATTAAAAATCAATGGCCCTTTGTTGGTATTTTGTGTTCATGTTGTTAATGTTGATACTATTATTGAGTGACTGCACTATGTACGTAAGTATATACAATTGCTCGTTGGTACGCACAAGCAGAGCTGAACATGAAATCTTAGCATATAAAAGGTATCTGTTGTACAGGCACAATAAATGTTTAGTGAATTTAAGAAGGTTTGCCTTTATACACTGAGTTCACGTTTTAATCTAACAAAATCATGGCATAAAACAACAAAGAGGAAGAATTCGTAGAAGGTTTTGCCACGTGAGATTTATATGTAGTAGTACTACTATACTATATACATACTGCGTGCAATTGATTTCATAAAATTATTTGACATTTATTAATAAATGTGAAATAAACTTGACAAAAACTGGATCTGATCACAAACACAATAATAGTGAAAGCTATGTATTATTTATTAAGCACACCCGTATGCTTTCATTATATTATCTATGAATAATAGAAATACATGACTGTCACTCATTGTCAGTCAGTAAAATGCAATAATTAATCGTGAAAACTGAGTGGCCATACTCACCTCTATACTAAAGTATCCTCTATCAACGTAGTCGCCTAGGAATAGGTACTTGGTCGACGCCGGATCACCACCGACATCGAAGAGTTTCATAAGGTCGTAGAACTGGCCGTGGATGTCTCCACAAACTGTAACAGCACAAATAGAATCACGTATTATATTCAACCAAGCTGAACCAATGAACTGTATAGCGCTAAACTTTGTAAAATTGATTAGTAGGCTACACACAGTCGCTTGAAGTAATATCGAGGCACATGTGATGTAGGATGTGTATAATATTATAATACATATGGGGTGCTTTATATTTCAAGTTTAAAATTTCCATTGTTTTAATAAGTGTAACAATAGCTGTAAATAAATCGAGCAACCATGTTGTACACAAAGAACACCGTCACAGCAAGCTGTATTACCCATTTTGGGATTTCAAATCGAGACTGAAATATCTGTAATTGCAATAGGAAAATGTAAAAGTATTTAATATTTTTTAACAAATGCGTGTAACTTGAATTTTGGTTTCGTTTTATGGATCACAGAATATATTTAGCATAGCCTAGACCAAGGAACTGTAATTGTAATTCTTTGTGATATAGTTGCGGACATTGAAGTCAGGTAGAGAGGAGTCTGGAATAGTGCAACAAAAATAAAACCTAGTGAAGAACGTACATATAGAAAATTACACAAGGATGGGAACGAGAAGGCTTCCCACTCTCCATTCCGCACGCTACACTGAAAACAAGAATTATATCACATGAACAGTGAATAAGGTCACGCTCTCACTTCCATCATTCGACCAACTTTCTCTCTCGTCTCTCTTCCTTTCTTTTCCGCCGTCGCATCACATGAGACTAGTGGAGCACGAGAACTTTAATCGAAGCTCCGGAAGAGACGACTTGTCATGACATTTTCTCATGTCTTTCCGGCTCTCCGCTTTCTTTTGAGAGCTGCACTTGATTTAATTTCTTGGGCTGTTCACAATTGTCCCATTCACTTTGGTCGCTCCGTATTCTAATCAATATCCCTCTTGTCAAGACAAACTGTAACCACCACCACGGAGACTGCGTGCTTTGACAACATTCCCCAATAAAATTATTACCATTCCATTGACTTTCACCCATAAACTGCTTTGAATATATGCCTTCTATTAAATCAAATGGAGCAGTTGGTATACATTATGTATTCTATCAACAGATAGAATTTGTTAACGTCTTGGACCGTGTTGGAATATTATATCTTGTGACAAACTTACAAGTAATAAATTCCTTTTCGAGAGTGAAAGTATAGCCTTTATTTTTATTCGAGTTAACATTTTTTAAAGATTTACCTGTGACAGGTGCTTCTATGTCAATCATGGTCCTCTCGGTGCGAAGGAGCGTGGCACCATCCTGGATTACTTTTAATGCAGCACTTTCCTCTATTCTTCCTTCTTGAACAAAGTGCTGCTTTAATCGCTCATGGTTAGGCTTCCCGGTTCGGGAATCAAACACTTCGGCTACCGTCAATTTGTGACTTGGTGGTAACGGTACAGCTGAAAAAGAAATAATGCATTCGAATGAAACAGTGGCTTCATTCATAATTTAATCATTCATTCGAACGAATTCAATGTATGTATAAATACGTGAATTGTGTATTGTAAATTGTAATATGTGTGAGCATGTGATAGGATATATAATGATGAATTACTCTGTCATATTGTAAAAAAATTCAAAATGCCTACAAGTAAATTGTTAGGAAATACACTAATGTACGTTACATAAATGTATGTAAGTAAAGTAAGTGTAGGAATGCATAAAATTTGATTGCGGACTGCGAAAGGCATGCACTATAAAATGAAAAATATGCTAGTTTCGACTTTCAATGTTATACTCAACAGGTGAAATCTATATTTCATTTCATTCCTTACAATAGCGAGCAATCACTGTTGCAGAAAAACAGCTATTCACACTTACACCGTTACACCAACCCTTGTGGCGCAACAACAGTTCCTATTCCTTTCGGTGCACAGTGAAAAGTTTATTTCCAAATTGCTAGGAATAAAAGAATTTGCCCTATTTTACGATTTTTACATTCCACAATTTACCACAGTGTTATCTCATTTATTTACCGAATTTATAGATTACGTAATAACCTCAACGAGTAAATTGAAAATTCTTATTTTTATATGGTTGTCGGTGCACTGAAATATTTACTTGGTAGTTGGTAGTAGAATACAACTTTACGATTTCTAAAAAGTTTCCTCCAGCAATGTGACAATATTGTACATTACCACGCTCTAGTAAAACATTTTCAATTTCAAATAGCAATATGTAGGTAGCAAATGACATAGTAAAAATGAATTACTCTACTTATACATGTTATAAGATAACGTATGTGTGGTGGGAATGTATCGTACAGAAATGCAAGTCAACTTTGAGTCTGTTTGGATTACCAAAATATTTTGGACGCACAGTAAGAGAGTTTGTCACCCGTCAAGGGATTTCTTTAGTTCGCTGTCCACCCACGTCCATGTTCAGAGAGCAACCTCGTTTGTGTAACAACGACCCCTGAGGTCCAAAATGGCAATTTGGCTGCCGCGTCGAGGCATAAACAAAGCCATATTTTACTTAAATTGAGAACAGACCATTAATGATAACCCCCTACTCTTATAATTTCAACATTCCAGCAATTTAGCATGCCTAAAGATATTACCTACATTTTCCTCTCTACAGAAATTCTCTTTTCTGCTTTTTCGTACTCGTTTCACACAAACTTTCTCTTTTTGTTTTATTTTCGAAATTTTCAATGTAGTTACTCAGACATTTAAGTTGTTCGCAGATACCCTTGTTGGAGAGTTTCCTCAAGAACTTTTTCCTCTTCACTCAAGCATGTAAATACATTCTGCACATAACTTTATATCTAGTAACACATTACAAACTACACAAAATATTGTCAATGGTTTCACATGTCGGTTATACACAACTTAACCAGAAACATGCGAATGCAGTTTTACATTGTAGCCTCCTATTTACTGATTTGAAGTCAGACCAATGAATAATTCATAAGCTATCTCAACTTTACTTCGCGAAGGTTATCTATGAGAAACTTTGACATTATGAATGTGCTGCAGTTGATTGTAGACTGTTACCAATTAACGAGGACAATTGATTGTTCTTACCCTTGACTCTTACAGGGAATGTATCTCCTTCTCTAGCCAGAATCCATTACATATTACCAGAGCTAGAGTTAGAAAATAGTTTCGCTACTGCACCTGTTGAACCTAGCATTATTTATAGCCATTTCATTATTACACATCTAACACGGTAAAGACGTCCACCTTTAAGAATAAAACAAACTGCAACAGCTGACATTCCAACATTTCTTCCCAAAACGAGTTTAATTTAGTATATAAATATAATAGAAGTTAATTTACTATACTAGAGCATTCTATGAGCTCTATTGCAATTACGAATCCCAAAAGGAGAATTACTTGGCAATACATTTCAGAATATATTGTAGACATTGATCACCCCTTCTTCAAATATTATTGTTATTTTTACGACTTATGTGTACCAGTTACCCAACAATAAGATTAATCAATACAGAGAAACCTCTTAGAACAACTTTATTTGACATTTCGGTTCTTCCGATATGACCACACCTTCTCAAGTGGCGTGTAACCATATTAGGGCTACAATTGGATTGCTATCGTGCCGAAGACCCACAGCACTAACAATCAATAAATACATATATTTATATCTGTAGCTGTAATCGTCTCTGAAGTTTTTACAGGCTCTTCATTATATTCACTATCGGTTTAGTTTATAAGCATGCAAACAAAAAATCTGAAAAAACATTTCTACTCAGAATTCATTGTAAAAGTATATAGTGTGACAAAACAGTGTATACTAGATTGTATACGCAGAGATAGAGAGTAATGACATGGTTGCGCCATCACCATGTGTGTGGTTCAGTATTGGTTTTACTGCATTTACAATAAACTCTATTATTTTTGCGTTACACACGCTATATTTACTACGTAAGCTAGTGTACGATGCAAATCCTAACCAAAAATAAAAAATCAGTAGAACATTTTATACTTTAAGTACTTACACGCACATATGTTCGTTTATTGCATCATCAGCTACACCATACATAATGCAGTGACGAGAATTCCTCTCATGAAGCATGAAGCAAAACTTTCCTTGTTTAATGAAGAGCTTATATCAGTGTAGGATTCGACCATACATGTCCAATGTAATATATACATATATATATAATATATGACTAATGTATACGCTGATACTGACTGAGTTGCCCACTTTAAGCAAACTAAAAGTATAAAAATCCTTTGAAAAGGATAGGGAGAACTTAAAGAAAGGCTCAAATATTAATGGAGGAAATGTATTTAATGTGTATATTGTTGGAAGGTAGGATAGGCATGCAGAAGGGCTAAGGCTTCAAAGGGATTTCCATTTCCATCATCCCAGCAAAACAAAAACCAACGACTCTACATGTGCCACTACTGACTACTATACATAAATACTTAGCCAGTGCCAGTAGTACTGCAGTACACTCCTATCGCCTTTTCCATTCAACTTTTCTCTTTTGATTTTCTCATCCTTTTCTACAACACAATAACTACATACATACCAGCGTTGCGTTCTCCTGTGTGTATATTATCTGCATGAACATATTTTCACATTATAAAATACAAAGTACTACATCAACGTTGCTCTGAGGCAGACTTGCAACAATACATGTGCACGTTATGCCTTGCTCTTGTAAGTCATATTACACGTACATACACATTACTACGTATTCGTACTTTCGTACTACTGTAAAGCGCAGTAAATATAGAGAATAATACTACTAGTATATACAGCTTATCGCAAAAAGATCCAATGCTTTCATCCGTTCACAAGAAGGATTTCGATTTGGGGCGCGAGCAGCTTTGAACTGTTACCTACATAAATGAAATACTTACACGTAGCGGTAGAAATCTATTATATCATTTATATATACAGTATATATACATGGGATAAAGGGAACTGGCCATATATGCAAGTGCGACTTATGTAGTAGTACTTGAGCACTGTCCTATAACTTATACCTATCACAATCAGTGAGTATACGAGTGTATATATACCGAGACAAGGACCAAAGCGAAGGTAAAGGGAGTTTACTAGTCAGTCCAGATAGACTTTTATCACCAGTTCACATCGTGACATCACATTTACATTGCAATGCCAGACTAGCTTCCCCTCCCTCCTCAAAATAATCAATTTCTACCTCAAATCCATTTGCCATGTTTCCTGAAATGTGAAAACCTAACTGAATTCGAGTCTCTCCTATAGAGACTTTTAGGCGCTAGAACGGCTTGGCAGGAAAAGCCAAAGGAAAACTTGAATTTTCTAATGAAAACTCATGACGCTCATCTTTCAAAATCTGTCTTCTCTAGGGAGCGCTCATTTGTCACTATCTCCCGTGCACACGGAGCGGAATGAGCGAGTGAGTGCAAAGAGAGCCAACAATTAATTCATCCTCGTCACAAAGATAGGGAATATGAACACGGATGGTTGTATGTATAATACGCACTCACTCAGAGTCGATATGTAGGCAGCCAACCGTTGATTAGACATGACCAGATCAAATGTAACCAGAGAAGACAATAAAGACAAACAGCAGAGACAACGGAATCGTGCGCCACGCCAAACTATTCAAACTCAAACGTATATTGTACTGCACAAAGCCTGCAAAACGGTACACAGTAACATTGAAGAGAGAGAAGGAGAGAGAGAGAGAGAGACTGATTGTGAGCACACCAATAAGTAATGCTGGATGAGACGAACGGCTATTGTACTCCTCTCTATGTGAGTAAATTAAGCTCAACTCGAACTGACGTCCTATCTCCACTTGTGCTTGACACTCGAAACTAGACGGAATTCTCCACCAGACTACTTGAACTTACAGCCAGTCAGTCACACAGAGAAAAGTGCCGACCCAATATACTACACTGTGTCGTACGACGACGAATGGCTGCAGGAAAGTCTCGCTTCCAAATGAAATTTGCTATAACTTTCTCCTCGCTCACCGTTTTCACACGATGGAACATTGTACGAAAGCAGCAATGCAGCGGTGTTTACGTGTAACCTTCAAGGCATCCTCTTTTGCTGACAGCGTTCAACATTGATTTGTACTCAAATTTTCCACTGACAGTCTGACATTAATTAAAATTCAACTAATCAATGTAATAATAGTAAATATAATGGAATACGTACATTATTGTCATCATTTGAGACTAACTGTCGTCTCGTCTAAATTCAGAGATTGGTTTGCTTTTAGTTTCTGTTAACTAAATAGATCTACATATAATCTTGTTGTGTGCAAATTTCTTGCGAGTTTGTCAAGAATGATTTCATGTTATATGTATATTCTATTTGACTTTTAAAAGATGAAATTGATGAGTTGATTAATTCATTTGTGTATTTAAACATTTATTTCTCTAATTCTTTCAAAATCGGATTTTCCAATGTATCTTTAGCCTTTTCATATTTCTCCCCCGAATTATTGCTTTGTCAGCCCATAAAATAGGTAATTGTAATTAACTCTTCTATTTGAGAAACTGTGTGTGTGGATAAACCAATTCTAATTTCTCATTGGAGTACTTATAGTTTACGAAAATTGACTCGTGAGATGCAGGCATTCTGAAGATTTTTAATAAGTTACTGAAATTAACAAATACTTAGATTACAGTTGTCTTTTGTTTCTGACTACGATTTTGCGCAAGTCCAATTAAAATCCATCTCATACAAGTCCTAATTTCCATACTGTATATAATATATTCGTATGAAATCACACATAATATATTAATATGAGCCTTTTGAAGGACTAAGAAAGTACATCTATCCGAACAAGTGACACTCAATTTAATTTTCTTCCTTAGCTTTGCGGCTGTCACTCGTATATTTCTTATTATATATTAGGCACACGTTTCCCTCCGACTGTGTAAAGTGTGAAAGCGGAGACGAAAATGCAACATCAAGGAAAAAAGTTTATTCTGCATATGAGCAACTACACACAATAGTGTTCATCGCTTCGAAGTAAACATTTTATGAAAAATAAAATTTATGTGTTTCTTCTCGCCTGTCCTTTAAATTCATTGCGGCATGATCAGATTGAGAACTCAAAAAAAGCGAAAGGACAAAGCAATACTCACGCAATGTCCCGCCTGTGTTCACATAGACACAATATAGAGTATATAAAATTGTACCTAAAAATCTGCAAGACGACGCGACAAGTCCGACTTGACTCAACTACATGGTGGCAAATATTAAAGTGCTTGCTCAATTCACTCACATCTGAACTCCCAGTGCCAACAGAATACCAACATCGTGTCATTACTTATAAAGCAACGTTCTATGCATACGAGGAGAACCATATCTACTATATACATTTATGTGAACAGTACCATCATATTCGTCGTATTAAGCAAAATACTGAACTGAAATGCCTTCTTTCTCATGCTGTGCATTTCTACATCATAGTCATAGAAAAGTAATTGAAGGCAGTTTATGCAGCCAACTGGGATGATGTTTAACTCTAAAGCAAACACAACAGATAAAGGCTTGACGACACTCACACACTACCTGAGTACCTACGTACGTTGGTACAACCACGCGTATAATAAAGATTTTCCGCCCATCTTTTCCACAATTTCCTTCTTTGGTTTGACAATTGTTACCGTCAACCGCGCTCACGCTTTCACTATCATTACTTTTCAGATGGTTCGCATGCTTGCATTGTCTTGCCTTGTCAGCCTTGAGAATGCTGCAGCACAAAAGTCTCCTCGACAAGCTTGACTCGAGCTGGTGACTGTAAGATATCCCATTTTAATAAGAAATGCATGAATTTCTTGCAAACACAGCAAAGCATAATAAACGAGAAAGAAGTCTCTTACTCCTTCTATATGTACAAGTAAAAATTCTATTTTGTGTAATAATTTCATTCACAAATACAAGCGGAGTAACTTACATTTTCCTTTTTGGACTACTGCAGACCTGATGTAACTGATGTTGCAGACGCTGAGCAATATTTGAATGGTATTTGCAGATTGTTGTATTATTTGATTAAAATTGTAGGTTTGGTTTATAAATAAAATTATACATAAACGTAACGTAGGATATATTTGGTAAATGTCCTGTGGATTAATGGCCTGTGGAACAACAATCATAAATTTAAAATATGCAATCGTACAAACAAGTGGAATGCAGTGCAGTGTACAATGCAGAAAAATATTCGATTTAGAAGACTACCAAATTTAAAATTATTGTCCCGACATTATAGAATTACATAGTTTGTGTTCTAACCTGATCAAAAAATACCATGCCAAGCACATATAAACTTCCACAATTCACACATTCATTGATAAATTCTATGTTTTGTAGCATTGCCTACAATATACTATTATAGTATTTACTGCTTGTTATGTCGTTGTTTACAGTTGGCTACGAATTTGGTTATCGTTTTGATCCGGTTTTCAGGTCACTGTTCATTTTCCTACTTCTGCCGTCGTTTACGTTAGCACACCAATTTTCTTTCTTTGTCTGCCCAAATACTGACATTGTTAGCTAATTTGGCATTCCTCGAAAGTTGTCCGTGAACAAAGCCAATTCTATCTTCTGGCTGTATTGTACAACCAAATGGTAACGTATGCATGGAAGTCAACATATAATATTCCATTGACATTATTGTCTTTGCTATTCCATACGGCATACGGTCCAAGTTGTATACCCAAATTTAGCACACATACAAAAACCATGTCTACAATCTTATTACATAAGATACTTATTTGACCTGCGTATTGAAGGAATCTTCCAATTTATATTATGCAACTTATCATTGGTCCATATTAATAGTAATGGTACTCCTATGTTTTATAGTGTACGTAAGGGAGGTGAAATTTCGATTTCTTCGACCCGCAGGTCATCCCATGCTTTATTTACTTAATAAAACTCTCTGGTCTTGAGGCTTGAGGAGAAAAGGATTTAAAGGCTGACAGAATAAGTACATAAAAGCAAACTAGGTGATAAACAAATATTAAGGCATCTTCTTTATAACGGGTTGTTAACCATGTCGATTTGCAAAGAAAATGCTGAGAAGATGAAGTGGAAACAATCTGTTTGACAGCACGAAGCTAAAATCCATTACTTGTTTACCGTATATTACGTTTCTTTAGTTCACAGATTTGATTTTTGTGAATATAATGCAAATGGACCACAAACTCTCAACTACTATTCCCTTCCACACATGTGCACTTTCAAATGCATACGTAGAGTCGGAATTGATCGATTTCAAGATTCTCGCTCAAGGATGTACAATGTACCACACCAGGGCGAATCTCTCGTTATCCGACTTGTTTCACTGAATCACAAACAAGTCAATTGTTTGCAGTTACAAACAAACAATCCCGAATATGGAGGCAACATTAAGTAGAAAGAATTGTCAAAAAGCTCCAAACTCCACACAATCCCTCTTCTTTCCTTTCTAGTACATACTGTAGTTCCTCGCACAATAGTAGATCCATTCTTTCCAGTTTGAATGCTGTGTGGCGGTGACTATGTCCCCAGCCAATATTAAGTAGGGAAACTCCAACTCGATCATAATTTTGGTGATGTTAAAGCGCGCTGGCAAATCCCGAATTCTGAATCAGTTGGAAACATAAGAGAGGACATGAGAGTTAGATCAACCGTACACGGTAGTTGGAATAGGGAATAACCATGAAAAAGTAAGCCATCTTCCTGGAAGAAAGTTAGGTTTTCCGAAAAGAGGAAATCAGACAAACTGATTTTGAGTGCAGCCGGCCCAGGCCAGATGAAGCCAAGCAAGATGAGACTCTAAGACGCAACTAAACCAGGATATCTGATCCTATCCTTCCCCAAAGAAACAAAAGACAAGAGCGTAGCATTTATCAAGTGGAGAAATGTTGGAAACTTATAGTTTTCTATGTGCTACATGCATATTACTATGTGTAGTGTTTGCCGCAAGCAACATAAAACTACAAGTATACATACGTGTAGTGTGTAGAGAGAAACTGGATCACGTGAATTACTTCTTGACTCTGTCTATTCTCTCTCTCTCTTTCCCTCTGGAACACTTTATCGATCCACAAAAATATACAGAATGCACGGATGGAGCACTCACAGTTGACTCATTGACTCATTTTATTTTCCTTCTCGATTCAACTCTTTTTACGTATGTACCACGTACATATACTACGTACCTACTATGTGTGCGTGTATGTAGTAGACATGCTATCTACAAGTACCCTCAGTACTGTGTGGCTCAAATGGTAGAGAAATGAATCGAGTTCACTTCACTCCACTTGCGCTTGGTAGTGATTGTGACTGTGAGAGGGAGAAAGCAAGAGAGAGAGAGAAAGGAAAAAGGACGACACACTTTCTCTTTTCAACATTTTCCTTAAATGTTTAACCCGCTCCCAGAGACAGCTTCCTTCCGGTATCTCAAATGCTCACAAAAACTCACAAAGACAAATAGGCACAAGTAAACTCTTAAATGCTACCAATAAATCACTATCTACAGACAAACCGAAGTAGATTATATAAAAGTGACTTGCACGTATTAAGACTCTTTGTGTCGTCCACCCATACTAAATTCATAATAACCTTTTATTATCTCCTACTACAAAAGGCATTGTAGGACCTTTACATTAGTGGTAGCAAACCTCTAGGCATTCCTAGTAACAACAGACTCTGTAGAGGAAATCAATCAAAACCTCGTCCTTCTTTAATAAAAACTTTCATAAATATTTGCCAAGCTTCTACTGCATCGATCTCTATCGCTCTATCAAAAAAAAATGCTAACATTATCACCTCTATTTGGTTTTGATTTTGTAAAAGTTTTACTAGTTTCTCCCCATTTTATGCACCAAGTTCTTCTCCCTTATTTACACTAAACAACATTACTGGTAGCTACTTGGCCGGATTTCTCACACTGTATACTGTATACATACACCGAAGCCAAAAAAGTAGCGTAACCAAACAAACAGACAAGTTTTACCGCACCAAGTGAAACTTCTGTGCATTTCTTGGAGAACGTGGGAAAACACCCACAAACCACAAAACTTGAGTGCATCATCTGCCCGGGTTCTTTCGATGTTTCTCTAAAAGCGTCTTTTCCTTCACAATGCACACAAAATACGCGGACTTTTTGTGAGTACAATTTGTTGGCAACAACACTGCACACTACCCTTCCGCAATGCACATTATGTACATCGTAACAATATGATTATTTATTCGATAAACAAAGCCTGCGACATGACAGAAGACAACTAGCTTGCAGTCATTCCTTGTTTAAGTTTGAAACTACAAAATGGAACAATTTATCTCCGTACACAACAGAATATTCTACATGTTTTGGTAAATATTCTCTACATACAAGTAAATATGTAAATAAATAAAAGTAGTGAAAGACAACAGAAAAAAGTTCAGTTAAAAGTTTCATCTTACAACCTTGAGGCATATCCGAATCGTCGATCTCCTCATTACTCAAGCTATTATTATCACTGTTGTAATCAATGAAATCGAATTCATTGTCATCAACTAGGTCCACATCAATACTAGTGGTCCGTCTCTCATCCATTCCCCCCGGATGATACATGTTGTCCGAATTATTGAGCTGAAAATCAACAGTCGGTCGTCGTTGGTAGCACGAACTATAAACGGTAACGTTTTATAAACTCAGGCTGAGCAGAACAAATGGCTTTTTAAGACACGCCAGAATGAGTACAATTTATAATCCACTGTGAAGACAAGTGCAAATGGTGTCCTTCGAATTCCGCATTCCAAATTCTTCTCACAACATAACCGTTAGACAAGCAGATTGTTAAATTTGCCAAATAAGATCTATATCTTTCCAACTCTGAACACAAGTTATATTATTGCAAGATAGTAAAATATGGATTCTTTGAATATGCAACTTTACAGATTTCGAGTTCGAGTTGTAATAAATATACAATTTTTTGTAGCAGATGAATTCAGTCAAAAAGGTAATAATTTGCCAAGGGCGCTAGAAAATCGTTTTTAATTCTAGACCATTTCACAGTTGACAGACAAGGCAGATGACTCGCAAGTGATCCACAGAGAGTAAAAGAAACTGAATAAACATATTGAAATTAGACGGTTGACTAAAATTTCTAAACCAGCTTCCTCAAAGCCATATACGAATGCTTAGAAACGAGTGATAAATACATGATAAGGAAATTCAACATTGTAGTACACATTATCATAATAAAGCAAATATAGTTATAGAAGTGGAACACACGGTAATGTAAGTAGTGAAAGAGTGTAGGATTTATATGAGCAATAGTAACAGTGAGCATCTGAATAGGAGTATCACTATCAGCTTTTTAACAAAAAAATACATTACATCGCAGCAGCCATGACATGAAGGCAACTGCACCACCACCAACTTGTAATACCTTGCATTATACATGACTCTTATATCGCTGCTAATACGATTGAATTTTATTATCTCCAGTTTGAACTCTTCCACGTTGAGTCAACCACAGGGAAACCACAATCTAAATCTGAAGCTGCAAACTTCAATCAAAATAACCTTCGAGCGGTAATTTCTGCATAACAAATATCAATATATTTTTGTATGATATTACGTAGTTTGTAAGGCTGAAATGTAGAAGAATGGTAGAGGAGAATCATGTCTGTCTCTCTACAGTTGCTAATAAATTGTCACGCCACGGACTACAAGGGTTCTCTGTCCAAAGCCGATAACAAAGTGACATTGCAGAAGGTGCCCTGTGCCACTTCCTACTACATTAGCACTGGAGTTAATGTACATGCATTACACCAATTTAAGCAGTTCTAATGCCACCTCGTTTCATTATAATTGGATTAAAACCCGTTCAATTTGCATTACGAATTAGCAATTCGTAAAGATAGCGAATGCTAACGAATTACAGAATACCTAGTACTATTAAATACTATACACCATTAGGAATGATACAGTTTCCTGGTTTTATTATAAATACTAGGCGTTTTCCCCCTTGTTCCCCTATACTCAGGACAGGACACATTGCAAGAAACATGCAGTCGCCGAAGTGCAAGGGAGTGGAGTGGCATGGCAGTAAATACAATAATACGAGGTGTCGTAACGCAGTCGACATAAATACAGGGTGCACAAATAAGGCACTACCCACCATTATGTTTAAATATTCTTTTTTAGGCTTAAAATATACATTTTTCATTGAAAACCTACTCCAAAAGGAACATTATATTGTTCAATGCAAGTTCTACTTATGGAAATTCAATTGATTCAATGTAGACTTTGGTTGGGGTCAGTTGTTGAAGGGAGCAAAGAGTGGACCGGTACTTTATCAGAGTCCTGTACCGAGGAGAAAGAGCATTAAGCCCGCTGTCCGCCCGCCTTTCCTATCACAAGCGGCAATAACAGATTCTTGCTAAGGAAGCCAAGTTGGGGTAGTAGAGCAGACAAGGCAGATTGCCTTCAATGCTCACTACACTCGACATTCCCATCCCATCAGTGAAATTATTACTCCATGCTGATCTCCACTATTACTATCCTACGACATAATGTACTTAACTTTTAGAGAACATTCATTCTAGCCATTGCTTCCCCTCAATATCTGTAAATTGTGTGCGGTAATAAAATGTCATTTCTGTAGGCAAGATAGTACGATACTTTTCCTTCTCTCACAACAGTGTCAGTCGATTCTAGGAACTTCGTTTGACAAACTACTACCTAATACTGGAAGCAGTGGTAATGTACAGTAAAAAAACTCATACATCCTACTACACTAGATTGCACTCGTACTATAGAAATGCCTTCTTCCTTTAGTACATCCAATTTTATTATGTCTACGTTTCGATTTTTTTCATTTTATTCGAAAAATACTATCTCCCTGTATGTGTAGGTGGTTAATGTCGTGTTAGAGCGTCAGAACTGACCGAGTTCACTATAGTGAGATGGTAGTTTGAATGAATAAATAGACACAATATTAGACAACACTACCACTAGTACAGTACACATCTTGTATCTCTACATTATTCCGTTGTTGCTGTCACAACTCTTTCAGTTCTCTTCATTTCAGCTCTAAGTCTCATTGAGTATTTGCAGCAGTGTAAAATTTCAAGGGTCTCGTGGGGCATTTTTACCGTGCCCTATATGTATGTATCCTATCAACTCGGTCGGTTAATGTAAACTATGTATATAGAGTCCCTTCTATGTTTCTGTGCGCCTAAACTTAATAGAGACTCTTGCTCACACAATGTCAGACAGAACACAGAACGTAACAAGGATGTGTGTAGCAACTTTTTACTGGGCAAGGGAATTCTCCTCACACGTACTGCTTAGTCTCACGGCGAATAAAATTTTGCATTCATCCGTCTTTATTATGGGAGTTTGTACTTGTCCTTCTTATTGCAGATAATAAATGATAAATCGATGGAAACTACGAATAATCTATTTTAACATGTAGTGTATCCTCTGCATATTAAACTTCTTCAGTTTAGCTTACTTCTTGAATGACTTTCCGTACTTCAATAATAATCTGTAAAATGTGCGCCATGCACATCTTTCGAAAGATGTACTAAAGAAAAAAGTCAAAAAATTAAATGTGCAAAAATAGTAGGGAAGTAGGGATATACACAACACATTACCTTCGAATTACATGAAAGGACTACGGCCTACGGGTTCGTTGCGTTTAGGAATCTGGCATTCACGAAAGAGAAACAACGACGCCCAGCATACCTTTAACTGACGTAGTAGTAAGTCCCTGTTGTAAAAAGGCAGACTGAGTTTTCCACTTAGCCCGAACAGTGCACTATCGTAAAAGACAGAATACACTGAAGGCACATTACATTTCCACAATTTCGCATTCGCTGCCAGTTGCAGCAACGCTGCTCTGTACGCAGCACTTCCACCAAACTCACTATCACCATTTCCAACTTTCATTTCATTCACTGCCATTCTCGCTAAATAAGATTTTCTACTCTCTTCATGTAGACGTTCCACTCGTGCTGCTCCGACACGCCACGTAACAAAGTAGTAGCAAAATCTCTTGCCTCTCTTTTTATGCATTGCAATACAGTGAATTAGTGCTTTTTTGCTTTTACTTGTTTCATCCCTTTGCTCTTATTTCTTTCTCCTTTTTCACTCCTTATGTGTTTAAATTGCAGGGGGAGGGATATTTCTACTTCAATACTTACACCCTTGTGGGCACAATATGTGGTTTATGAGAAATATGTATAATGCGGTCAAATCTTACTGGCTGAATATCCCTACATACGCACCATGTGGATGGGACATTGCAGACTTTTACATAAATATTTTAATGATTTGATTCCCTAAACTACTCTTATCTCGTAATCCAATGAGAAAATACATCACGAGGTTCTACATTACATAGTGGACGGCTAAGTTATCGTAATACTACAGAAACTTCATCTGTGAGCTTGCCGTAAAACTTTACCAATCTCATTTATATTTGAAGGAGCATCATCATTTCCCGTGCTGCACGTGAAATGAAAGTGTATTAACGTGATTATCCCATTGTTAACTACGAGCAGCGATATTATTATCTCCAATAGTGGAGTGCTCCATCATTGTATCAAAACATTGCACTAAAAATAAGTAAATACTTACTACTGTGCAGTGTACAGATTATACCTAGGTATTATATAAATCAACCTTCACAAAATATGCTTGCTAAGGAACGTGATGTACGGTCGAAAGAGTAAGTAGTAAAGTACTGTAAAACATGTGCAATCAATATAGAATAGCTAAGACTTCACTTGTAGCATGTGTTGAAAATAAATTGCATTATTTCATTACAATGAATAGAACTTTCCGGGTAATTGGCTTAAAATAGGTTTTCGCTCTATATGCTGTGTATAAAATACGTGTTCGTGTATTTCTAAATATGTCATATTATCATGCCGATAAAAAGGAAACTTACGATTTCACATTTGACAACTCGTAATTATTGGACAACCACGAAACGCACATAGTAGTATTCAGTTACTAAGAAAAAGTAACGAACGAAAGATAGTAAAGCTGGTTGCAACAACGAAAAAATTTTCAAAACTCATTATTCAGTGCGCAGTCAAAAAACTTTTATTACCATGCACAAAGTGATGTCATTTTAGTATCCATTGCTTCCAGATCTACATTAACAGTATTCAAACAATTTTACATCAAATTTATTTTCTGCTCGTCGGCTAAATAAATATTGTACGTAAAAACGAGTCGTTACATGAATAATTACAATACGTTTTCACCAGTAAGATGTTTCTATTTCCAAATACACACACACACACACGAATTTTTAGTTTTCCATTTTGGCTCTAATAAGTCTCACATCCTAAAGTTAAAGGCACGATAGTGTGCACGCAAACTAACGTGGATTGTTTGTACAATTGGAATAGACAATTGGTGAAATTACTGTGGCTGCTGTCAGCGGAGCTTATTGCGTCCTGACATTAGTACATTCAATCATGTAAATATTATGTGGGAAACTCTCCCTTGTCTATGTACAAATTGAACAAGAGAAAATGTCATGTAACCTTTCTTTGTAAGTCTTTTGTGATTGTGTGCGTGTTCCATAACAGCCACTCACTCACTCGCTGAAAGGACGCCGTGTAATTCGTATTTGTACTATAACTAACTGTTATTAATAAATGTTATAAATAAATGCTTAAATAACTGTATTTAAGCAATGGCCACGTAGTTCCGTAATCAGTTAAAGGTTAAATTGAAGGGCTCAGAACGAAAAGTAACAGTTTCAGATTGTAATTTAATTGTCATTGACTACTTTTCCAAAGCAATTATTGCTTTTCAATGAATTCTTCGAAATCCTTTCTTTGTGTAAACACTGTGAGGTAAGCATGATAGTCTTTCAACTTCAAAAGCTTCAAGTTATTCTAACAACTCCATGGGCTGAGCTAAGCACCCTTCCTTTATTCGCATCTTTATATTTATCTTTGGAAAATCGGAAAAGTACTCCGGTGTTTTCTCCGTTTCTGTGTACTTAAATATATTATTACTAAATACCTTTCATCTCTCAGTTAAACAAATTTAATGATACAGTGCCTGCTTTTACAACAAACTACATAAGAGCTAATGATGTAGAAACTTACACAATAAGTACATTTAGCTCGAAGGAGCGATACAAACTACGGGAGGTCATTGCTATTAACTTTGATTACCATTCAAGAATAAAAACCTCGGGAAGTTTTTTACTTAGAAATCATCAAGACATCTCTTGTATTATTTACAATTATTTACATCATATGAAAACGCAACTGACAGGGGACTATTATTTTATAAATAAGTTTCTGATGAGTACCACCTACTGTGTTTTTGTAGAATAGTCTAAATAGAGGAATTGTTTACGAAACGACTACTCCGTTCACTTACCTAATGGTGAATATATTGTTACTTTTGTTACTAAGAGTAGCAGGTTTAATTTGTAATTGCGAATCGTCAAGACTATTTCTTAATCTATGGGATGGTTTATTTCCAACATGTAACTGCAATCTAACTAAATGTAGCATTGATGATAAATGATACATACATACTTGCCCTCGTCATTGCAGCAGGGTATGTACACATTGTATAATTGGATATTTGAATCGCAAACTTTAATCGCAATTTCGATAATCTAATTTGCTGAATGGTAAATAGAACATCTTCCAAGTTAAGGACAGAGACAACAAATACGAGTGTCTCAGTGAACTCAAGTAAATTATACCTTAAAGTCTCAAGTTACACAAAATTTCTATGGAAAAATATGTATCAGGTGTAGGTTATATTTTGACTTCTGTTTCGCTTGTCTGCATGGTCACCAGCATGGAAACAATGAAATTAGAGAAACTTCCTTGGATACTGGAGTAGAACTAGAACCGAAGTCACAATA
This sequence comes from Plutomurus gul, assembly GCA_019776185.1. Taxonomy (NCBI): domain Eukaryota; kingdom Metazoa; phylum Arthropoda; class Collembola; order Entomobryomorpha; family Tomoceridae; genus Plutomurus; species Plutomurus gul. Next base: position 55,506 of record JABASC010000131.1, read on the forward strand.
ATAGTGAACATCTGTTGAATTATCAGTTACGGCACCATAATGTCATTCCAAGGTTTACCATACAAACGCAATTTTTTACGTCTTATTACGGGATAGTAGTAATGGCTACAGTCAAGGTGTATGAAGGGTTTCGTTGGATACTCGCTTTTATTAAAAGCGCGTATACAACGAAACCCTTCATCCACCTTGGCTACAATAGTACGGTATTCTAGCAGTGAAAACACGCAGGCATTGAGCGATCGGCGATGACGCTAGATCAGACGTATTTACATATATACATTTGTTAGTATCATTGTATCGCTTTGAAACTAGTACACAAACAAACAAAACAGTGAAATGCATTGCAAATATGCATCGAGGGAATAACTGTGTGAAGAAGTAAAGAATGAATAAGCAATGCAAAGAATTACAAGGAGTAAGACAGACAGTTTGCATTGCAGTAAGTAAATGTCAGTAGTTGTATACGGTAAAAAGGATACCAAGAGATTATTCAAAATTCAGTAGAAGTTTATAATAAAGGACGCGCGACGTAAGACGTGGGTTTGTACATATATTTATTATTTGCTTGTGATCCTTTCCTTTGATATTATTTAAAAGGAGTTAGGGGAGTAAGAAGAAAATTTAATTTAATCTCTTTGACTCAGAAGAAGAAACTAATTTATGCACTAGTTAAATAGATAATAAGGTAAATAAAAGGAAACTGTATACGTAGAGTACACTGTTTGACTGATTCGGCGAATCTCACGTCATACTAGGTAGAGGAACAAGAACGTAAAAAACCAACCACTCTATATATATGCCGTCCTATACTTGTGAATGCAACCTGGCCACATCAATCCAACGTAGGTACTTGTACTTTGCGATGCACCCTCGTTTATTAATGCTTCACTTTTCAACTGGAACTTTCAGTCTGGAAGACTCCTATAATTTTCATGCTGAGTTATTTAACGTGCACAATGCGTCAAGTACATAAATAGGAATTAGAATTACATTGAGGTACCAAGTGAATGCCAAGTTAAACTGCGTGCAGATATTTGCATGTTCAAAATAATATGTAAGTAGGCTGCAGATAGGGATTCAATAGAAATTCTTCTAGTACACTAAAGTCATTAACCTAATTTCCTTGTACTGCAACACAGCCAATATGTTGATACACCACATAGGCTCAAAGGATACTGTATACAATTGTGTAGTAGAGTCACTTTGGAAATGGAATATATAATTACGTTTCTCTGCCAGCACTCTCTTTCACTCATTCTTCGTAAGCGGAACGCAAAGTCAACTTGACTGACTGAGTGAGTGAAAAGCAGACGATAATTCCTTTATACTTCTAATAGGAATTTACATGAGCTATGATTGCATTCATCCCAATCGTGCACACAGCTCTACCCTTTGTTACACAGCACTTCTTCACAAAGAGGATAAAGATATTTGCATTACGTGCATTCGTCCATAGTGTGACTATTAGGACCAATAAGTAATAGTAGAAGTACAAAGCGTGCAATACTAAAACATTCGTTGTACGAATTTAGTTTCCTAGTAGTAGACAATTTGTGTAGGGAATACAATGAGGCTTTCCTTTTCAGGAATGACTGACGGCGTACGCAGTATAATTCCTATATTTCATTCACAAGCGATAATTGAATGGAGGATTTGCCACCCAGCACAACCATGAGGCAGTTCGTTCTGCAATTCAAATTTTTAAGTATATCACTTGGCGCTAACAACAGGACATCAAAGAAACACTGCATTTATCGCCGTTCTCATTTGCTCTACTTAAACATTACCACAATTAAATTCCTGTTTAGCGTCAGACTGAACTGATCACTTAATGCTTTTCTCGTTAATAAAATACCCACTAAACTGGGTATACCACCGACAAATAGGGAATTTAACTTATTGTATAACTGATTTAATTTATAATCCATATTATTTAGTCCCCATGCCTTGTTAAAATGTAATGATGAAGCTGTATTTTGTCCAACCTTTATCAAAATATGTAATATAAACCAACAGGGAGATTTAGCATTGCATTTAGATAATAGGTTAAGCATTCGTAGTCATAATAACATGACTTACATATCTGACAGCATATCCGCGGTCAGGCTCTTTCACTACCTTACTTAGCACTACACTCACTACACTGCTAAGTGAAAGCAGTGAAAGGCTTATTGACAACATTCCTCTTGTAAATAAATTTATTGTACGATGAACAAATTGGGCAACCAATGTTTACCTATTCTCAACTGTTGCTCTTGAGTTTGTTTCAATTTCCATCAGTTAGGTTTATACATATACACTAGCTAGAGAGAAAGTTCACCCTTACCAGTATAGAGATGAGAAAGCACATAACGCTTTCTCAACTTGCTCAAAACTTTGCTTTCTCCAGGAAAGAATGAATATATTGAAACATTCCATTCAGACCATTATTTTCGATTTTCACTGCTTCCTCCATTCGTTGCCATCAGGTTCTACAACTGTAGCAGCTACTTTCTGGCAGAGCAAATGTACTGATAGCATACACTCACTCGCTGAAAAAACTTTTGATTTCCCTTGGAAATTCGTGTCAATCGGGGGAAAACTTGGACAATAAGTGAAAGTATTGATTTTTGACAGACTTAGCTCGGCACAGAAGCCATGTCTATAACAAAAGAACTCCATCGTTTGAGCCTAATGGTGTGCAGAAAACGATTCTATAGAATTGTTACCTACTATTATTATTATTTATTAGACTATCTCCCTTTACAAAAGCTAATCTCACTCATGTACGACCTCCAATTACATATCTTTCGTTCCACTGCTTGTTTACCTTCAAATTGAATCCAAACCATCAATTATTAATGTACTACTACGAGTGAGACGATACACAACATTGCATGATATCTCCCATGAAAAAACTTTTTCAAACAAACAACACTCTGAAAGATGAAAGCAACATTTTTGAGCTGTGCCATACGTAAATGTACTACCAACTAGTGGTATAATAGTTGGTGTTAGCTGTGTAAACCCCAACATGTAATATAAGGACCATACTATACATGCTACATATACTTCGATTCAGTCGGTGATGTCAAGGCGGCTTCTCAAAGGAAGAATTGAACTGGAGCATTTGTAAGAAAGAGAGACACGACGTGTCACACAAAGAGAGCTCCATATATTTGATTGCGCCCAGTTCTCCCTAAAATACACACACTATGTACGTAGGATAAGGTGACTGCGTACGTATCTGGAAACAAGAATTGTCGTCATCCTCGTCACGTCGGTCGTATGCACGTTTTGTAAAGTACATAGGAAGGAATAAGGAACTACAAAGAATCCGTTTAAAATGAATAGGTCTTTTCCTCTTTTCATTCTATTCATGCAGCACAGGTCAAGTCAGATTACATTTTCCTCCGTTTCATTTCTTTTGGCCTACCAACAACCAACCGGATATAAGTATATTTCTCTCCTATCAACAAGGATCAGGTCTCCTTTTCAAATCCTCCGTTGTTCGATGACCTTTCACCCTTTCATACTAACCGCCAATAGTTTTCAAAATGAAATACATTTAATACACGTGTCAACGTTATCCACACACATGCCACACAGTAAAAGTATAACATTCTACTGCGTATAAAGCACCGCATGTAATGCAAAACATACATATAGTACTTAATACATAACGTTATAAAATATGTACCTATACCAAATTCCGGATCATAAAGGTTTCCCATAACTCATTTCTTGTCCTTGACGTTTGTGGCAGAGCTCATCTTTCATCTTGTATCTAGCAGAAACATTATGGCACACTTATGGGGATTATTCTAATACTAAGAAAGATTCTTGTTCCAGAAAATTAATTCTTCAACCTGTGAAAGCCTGCAGTAGTAGTGTGCTGGCTTTTGGCGAGAAAGTAGAGCAATACAATAGGACTGTCCCAGTTCTGTAGCTAGGGATGGAATTGAGTGAAGAAGCACCGAAGAAAAGGCACGTAGTGAAAGAGAGGTAGCGAGAGAGAGAGCGAGCGAGTACTAAAGCGAGCAAGTGGTAAAGTGGTTGTGTGTTGCTAAAAAGGGAGCCCCGTCAAACTAACTGGAGAAAGCGAGTTAACATAAGACACTCGCCTTAAGTCAACGCAAGCCAATATGGAATATGTTCCAGCCACTCGATAGATGAGCACACACACACACACAGTGGGAGAGAAGATGGGAAATAAAGAAGAAAAGAAGGAGAAGGGAGGACAACCCAATCCCAAGCACTCGAGTTATATCACGCAGAGTATCTTAAAGTATACAAATGTTCACACCTTCCTCCAATACCTTTTCTGTGTTAGCACAAGTTATACAAACGTTTCATACCAGACATACCAGACATCCTGCCCTAGAGCTCACCAAGCATACCATGCTACCTACTATCTATCGTAGTTAGTTGTAGTTGGCTGGTGAGCTTTAACTCTGTAAGCTTTTGTTGTCTCGGCCCTCTGACTCTGCATTTCAGCTTTTACAATCGTTCACACAAACTAAAGCTATACTTTTACACTATTATTTCTGCTAATAGAATGACAGTTGAAGTTTACTTTCAGACCTATCACTGTTTGCCTCTGTGTTGGTACATATATTCAAGGATCTTGTAGAATTATACTTGTACCGTGTTCTACATATTATATGCTAATAAGAATGCACAGAATTTTGTGATGCATTTGTCAGAGAGAGCGAGTGTTATCCTTTTCCGTACAGTAAACAAATTAAGATGATTACGGCACCTTGTAGCACAACAATGAATTTGAAGAGGGTTATAGCATCTTCCTCAGGCGGATCGTGGGCTCAGAAACGAAGCGAAAAGAGCTGCAGGGTAGACAATGCAATTTCATTTCTGAATTAAATTTCGCTCTAAAAAAAGCCTCCCTGCAAGTTACTGTAGTCTGGTCTTTCATGACGAGACTTAACTGTACTCACTTACATTTACTCATTAGTAACCGTTACTCTGTATATAATGAAAAACTGTTTTGGAACAGCTAGACCACGGAAATAAGGGGCATAAACATAAACAAATTTTCAAACTCAGGGACACCACCAAAAATATTCATAGTAGAGATACTAAACTATGTACATAGTAGAGAAGCGGGGAATGTGAAAGTTGTGCAGACGTTGTTGCTTCTTTTGCAGTATTTGATTGAAATAAAATGAGAAGGTACTAGAACATTATTCCCATTTCCACAATGTCTGGATTCAGTTTGACATTTGAATTATTTTTCGCAACAATTCAAACAGTACGAAGGAAATATACATTTAAAAATGAACATGTAAATACAATGAAAATACATACAAATACACATTGCGTTGCGTAATTAATTATAATAATGTATTGAAGTTTGGAAACATTTTGAAGAAAAGTTGGGATGAATAGAGTTGTTTCCCTTTACCATTTACGAAGGAATTGTTTACCGAAGACACGTGCAACACAGATCTGTATTACCAAATTGCCGATAAATACACATTAAGCTTGAATAGGCAATGTTTCCAGGAATTCTGCCTTATTTCCTCCACCTTGCCCGTTTCCTCTCCGAAACTGAAAAAAGTGCTTTTTACGTGGCGATATAAAAAGTAAGTGTTCCATCTCTGAAACAGTAAAGCTGTTCATACTTCCCTAACAATATCTCCCAAAAGTCTGTATCCACTTACGTGGAGAAAGAGATGCATTTATCTGCATTATATACTCTTTCTTTTATAGTTCGCGTGAATAGAATATGCATGTCGTATGCAACTAACTCTCTTGCCAACCATTCAAATGCCTACCCCAAACCACAACAGATTTTCAACCTTCACACTGAAATCCCAGCAAGGATAATTTATTGCCAAACCCGGCTACAGCTCCACACGTAGGGAACCCAGTTTTGTTCCTTCCATTCTCTCAGTTGCCAGCCTCTTTAACTTATTCCTACTATTTGCTACTATCTCTTTGTCACAATCTCGTGGTCTCGCAAACTTGCCATACAACATAGAAACTAGGTCCTACAAAGGTGACAATAGCTTTTCCTTGAACTTCATTCCCCCTTCCATGAATAACGAAACAGGAGACAGTGTATTTACAAACAGCTTTAATGTCTAACAAACTTCAAAAGTTCATTTGTGAATCTATAAGAACTGTAGCCTTAATTAATGCACGCACTATATTTGCTATGAGTAAATACCTGCAACTCGCGTTCTTACTGAGCGAGTCATAATGCAATCCCAGAAAGTAAAAAAAAACCACACGTATGACCTTGTTACATGTCCGATACTAAATATGTTAAGAATAATTGAGACTAATTGCATAAGGTACTTTTACACTGAATTAAAGTAACATTAAAATATGCACAACAACCAAATTAAATGCAAATAGTATGGGACAATAACGTGCCAGTAGACGTTTATCAGCATCGCTGAGTCACTTTCGTTTAAGTTTAAGAAGTCGAATTTCACAGCTCCTTTGCTTAAATAAAGTAGCTACTAGACTCTGCTTATTTTGGCAACGATACAGTACTACTACAGTGTTCTCTGCGTGCAATAGTAAATATTGCTTTGCACACACCCATATGCTGCTACAACTTTTGCTGCGTACGAGCAAATTCAATTATGTCGCGAGTAGCAGCCGTCAGAAGAAAAGAAAACATATACGAAATGGAACCTGTGTACTTGCTTAGTATGTATACATTATTGTAGCAGTTGCTACACTGATTGTGAGAGCACACTGACTGAGTGACTGAGTCAGGTAGACGTGCTCGAAGCACTATTTGTATTGTATTTGGTCAGCAGTTTGCCCTTTCTACCTTGCGATTACTTTATTAAATGGGTAACTGCACATGGAGCGCGCTCCTGCTACTAACATAAGACTCGGCAAGGGCGAATAGGAGAGAACGAGCCAGAGAGAGAAGCAACTGGTATGCGTATGTTTACACAATAGAACCAAACCCAAGCAAGGCATGCACGGCTCGACATCCCATCGCCAAGTCGGCAACGTCAGTGCTCATATCGAATTGAGTCTCAGGCTGCTCTTTTCCGTGAAAACTGTAACTCGAGGAAAATGTGGGGAAAAGAATTGGTCTGGGTGTACCTGCCTATGTTAATGGTGGACTACCGGGAGTAAAGACGGCAAGTCGAGTTTGACTCTACACAATGTCTCCAGTTGGAGTAAGTATTGGCTGCTCCTTCCTTCAAATACACAGTACGTTCGCATTTATACCCTCTTAAGTATAGCCACCACAAGCTTATACATGACTAGCACGTGCATAGCCATGTCATGGCCACATTGCATTGTAGGAAGAGAAAACAAGCCCTATGTAGTGTGTGTGCTTCAGAATGCCTTCTGGCCTGGTCCCGGTTACGTTCTGACCGGACAGACTTCAGTTCAGCTGCCTCTTCTCCATACGAACACATTCTGCTGCACTGTAGTTCCTAACTTAAACTATATACATATAATGTGCGACCGAAACTTTCTCCTTTCTTTCTTCATTCAACCACCATGTATCTACAGGCGGCATACCATTCAGCAACTGAAAGTGGTGCATATTGCATAGCTTTCATTCAACCAACTATATAACAGTGAATTTTTACCATTCTTTTCGTTCCTCACGTAAGAATATGTATGCACTCTGGATATATGTATGTACATATGCACAGGCCTCTTCAAACAAACAAAACGTGATACACAATGCGCTTGTTCTGCATGCTACTTTTTGTCGAACCCTCTTACATCTATGCTTTCTTTTACCTTTCCACTAACAATAAGCTACCTAATGTACTTTAATTGCATCAAATTTTACATTAATTAAAATTTTGCTTTTTCGTCGTTAAGGCTGATACGTAAAAATAAGGTATGTCCGAAACTATAAGTTCATGTATTTTTTTGAAAGCTGCAGGCCGAGACATGATGCCAGGATGCTCGTATAAGATTTAAATTGAACATTTGGTCCTTCCTAGTGTGGGTACGTTTGAATTATCTTAGACTTCTTAGATCTGTTCGTAGGTCTCGAAATGGTGTACTTATGTCTACAGATGCATTCATGATATTCATAATTATGTATGTATGTATTATGGGAGACGATGGAGTGGCTATAGATTAGCCATCCACCGATGCCGCGAAGACCAAATAGAGGTCTATTGCAGT
>JABASC010000132.1:0-63628 GCA_019776185.1 Plutomurus gul
ACACAAAACTATACCGCACCGCTACCGCAACCACAACTTACATACACAAAACTGGACCGCACCGCAACCGCTACCGCAAGTTGCGGTTGCGGATCGGTAGCGGTTGCGGCTTTTTCCGCAACCAAGTAGCGGCCGCAACCTAAATGCGCAAGACTGAATTGCGACAACCAAGGTGAAATTGTTTAGAGTACCTATGGTGCAATTTCTTCGCCCATACGGATATATATATAATGGACTGGACACTCAATATGATCGGGATCTTGCGTGTTGTAGTCGTAGTAAAGTAGTGTGCAAATTTCTTCGAAATGTTCGCTAAAGTGCAATGCGATACAAAAAGGTGCGGAGAGTTGAGTGGTCAGTGGCCGCCTTCTGCAAGCTCAGCCCCGTTTGAATTTGACTGTTGCGTAACAGAAACAGAACAAACAGTGATAGTGATGAGTGATAATAATATTATTATAAGTAATAAATGTGCTATCTCATATCACCATCCGTACGTACGGACGACTGACATTAAAACAAAACCACATACCTAATACTCTCCCGTGCTAATTCAGCAATACCACAATAGCACGTGTGAAAACAATCAGCAGAGGATAACACAAATGGAAGGCGAATATAATACATCTTGTACTGTACTTCTATTACGTACACAGCTACATTTGCATAAATACTCATTGTCTGCATTTTATTGATGACTGTATCCCGTATGTTTACGTACAACGATAACAAAGCATTCTTCAATATTAATTTAACAAAAGACACGGTGGAGTCGCAGAACAACAGCCCAAGTAAGTCTGACTGAATAGAATGATGCAAACTTTAGAATTTATTTCATTTGAAATTTTGGATATGAAACGTAGTGCGGTGGTGTGGTACTAAGAACGTTTAGATCTGTCTTGTGCTAAAATTATGGTACTGTAACGTTATGGGAGTTTACACTTTACACTTTACGTACTGACACATACAAGTACAGACAACGAAGGGCATGGTACAGGTGTATGGTATAACTGTGTGTGTAATGTATAACGTTATTACGTAATGCATGTAAATTTTGTACATCATGTATACACATGAGAGCTGTAATTTTACATAGAGCTCGTTCCTGGCATCCTTGATATGATATTTATTTGTAAATGCATGCATATTGCAGAGTACTGTCAGATGTCAGTCATCATTCTCTCAACAATGTCAAATTTCGATTATAGCTTATCATCACTAGCAGGAATTAACTCATTTAACATTTGTAATTCCCCAAACCATTTTATGCTGTTCATTTGTGGAATATACAATCTTCACCTTGAATCCTGATTGCAAATTGCACATCGTGGCGCACTGATAAATTAAGTAATGTTATTGTTACCAATTCAGGTGTACAAAAATCATGGTAGTTTGCACGATTACATTGCTACCAATGCTACCTGATCTGAAGTGCTACTGCATGAAGTTCAATTGAAATGCCCTGGCCCTCATTATAAAATACGGTCTTTATACGACTTTAAATAAAACGTAAAAAGTAGATTTTTTATGGCTGTTGGCTAATTCCACACTTTAGAATGAATTTTAAGCCCTAGAATGAAATTCAAATTAGATATTTCAACAGACGCATTATAATTATGTATCTTATCTCGTAAGCTGCAATCAATATTTACAATATCGATTTACTGATTGCTTACCTCTCAAGCGAGGCTAATGTAATAAGTAAATTCGTCAATAAGGATACTGCTATAATAATTCTAAATGTCAGACGATTGCCTCATCGTCCGTTCAACTACATTCACGCATTTGCGCAGAAAATTGAAATTAGAATTACATTATGTATAACTATGACATTAAACATGGGCTTGGTTGTGGGTTTAACGCTAAATATTAGAAGCGATCGACCTTTAATTCCTTAGTGCATTAGTAAACGAGAAACAAACGTATGTATATAACACAAACCTCAAGTTTGTATAGATTGCTTACAATTAGTGAAGCTACGATCCGCGTAATCATAGTAGCCGTGTCTTCCAGGGTAAAAATACCTAATATGCACACACGTGCAGATGTGCATCGTATTACTACTGTATGCACTGATCTTTTCTACAAGTATTACTATGTGTTCGTCTTTCGTCTGCTACGGCTTCGGCTTTAGGTGCAGACCTTAAAATCAACTGTATCGACGACAGATTTTCGGGTCAACATACTTTTCCAGACGACGAAATCACGTAGACTCCAGTTCGATTGAGGAAAATGGGAGGATAAACCTACTTCGTTGTTTGAAATAACTAAGAATCATATCTTCTTTGTATTATAGGAATTGAATTAGCATAATTAACCATATTACATTGTGACTTCCATTCCATCACACAAATAATATTTCAATAGAAAATGAATATCTTTTAAATAGCTAGTTCATAGTAAACGTTTATGTTGTGCGTTTAAGGACAGGTCCTGCACAGCAAGGTGAACATCATTAATTAAGGTATACCTCCTACCTATTAAAATTTCTATCTTCCACTTCCCATCGGCTTCCTCTCAAGTATGCACACACAGGGCGATAGCTACCTAGTCTTAAAATTAGAAATAATTAACAGTAAAATCTAAGGCGACTATTGAGGTGAGCTGATGTTTTCCCAAAATTCTCTAATTTTCTCTGCAGTCGAGTCTGTAAGGCATTTGTAGTCCGAGATCGTTTTTATAGTTCGGTCTCGGTTTAGCAATTCCTATACACATATAAAACTACTTTTGACTACATCCATTTTGTAATTTTTGACAATAGTAAAACTACTAAAGTTTTTGGTTGGGTATGCTAAATTTGAGTATGTATGACTTATTGGCGAGTTTGTAACAATGCCTAGTAATCGGTAGATTTCAAGGGCTGAACTGGAGTTTTTGTTCCAAACTCATTTCAGGGAACACTGGGGACTCAAAGAACTTTTAATGTAAATACCTATTAGGTCGGCGACTCCCAGATCCCCTGAAATGAGTTTGGAACATAAAATTCCAGTTCAACCGATTTCAAATAACAATGACAACTTGCGGTCTAATAAAACGTCTAGTTTATTAGTGCACGCAACCAACGTAAATACACGTAAGTTGGATATCTATAATTAAGATTAGTTTACGGTGGTTAAGAGTAATGGAAGGTGAGGGTAAGCCTATTTTATAATATATGCATCAAAATAATAGGAATCATTAACTATAATCGATTTTATAAATCAACAATTATTGCAAAGCAGTTTTTATAGTTTCCATTCTCACGTTATTCATTCCTACTGTAGTTTGGTTGTGGGATTTTCCAGATAATAATAGTATGTATTTATGTACATATTAGTAGTACAAAAAAAGAACTTTTGTTCGCTGGTTTTACACACTTTACATAGCAATTTATGGAGTATTGAGATTGAGACAAAGATTTGAACACTTTTTTGTTTCGTAATATTGGATGACGTTTCAATTTTTACAATTGAGAAAATGACTTGCCTTATGTAATACAACATATCGCTGTAGAATGACTTACCAATGATTTCTCTATTAACTAATTCCGTAAAGGATATAATGTGCACCGTATCATGCTGTAGGTAAATGCATATCATTACATAAGTAACAGGTAAATTTTTTAAAGAAAATATCCTCGTATCGTAGTTCCGTACAAAAGGCTCATTAGCATTCTGTGTAAAAGTGTCAAGGTCTACCATTCAATTCGAAGATGTATTGTTAGCCCCTGAGTATCTTGTACTAGCTGGCAGTACTACTTCCCTTTTACAGATATTAGCCATTAGTAGAAATGTTCTATCTGCCTTACCATTTGCATTGCATGTAAATTATGACACAAGAGAGCGCACATCGAGAACACACCTGGTGCACACACAAGGAAGCTATTGTACTACTAACGCAATTATATATATATGTGTGTGAAAAGATGCGGTTATCTTTAGCTGATTTAGCTCTCTGTTAAGTTTGCACATACATTCATTGCAGTAATTACTATGAGTCAGTGAGTAGTGGACTGGTCTGTGTAGGTCTGGTCAACAATCAAAACTCAAGGTTAAGGTGACGCACACACTACACATTAGTGCTTAGCTTATGGTTAGTGGTTTGCAGTGGGATGTGTTCTTGTGCTAGCTATTGCATAATCATATGTACCAGCGTTAAATTACACTAAACAAAGTACAATAAGTGTAAAGTGTGTTGGGTTGTGTTAAATGCATGGAGTTCTGTGTACAACAAATATCAAGCCACACATTTAAACAGATTTGCCTTGTGTCTACATACTAGTGTTCCTATGTCATTATTTTATGTGCAGGTATGCTGGTATGAGTATATTATATGTGATCTCATCTCCAACTGTGTACTACATTTTTTAGTACACACACACAACGCTACAGCAGAGATAAAGATAAGTCAGACCATATAACTCAGAAGCACAACACACCTTTGGAAAATCTGTACTCTTCTGTGATCCACCCGTAGAGTGACTGAATTAATTAAATCGACGGGAAAAAAGTGAAATTTTTATTCTACCTCTTCCACGTTCATTCCGTTTTAAATTGCTGTGATTTTTTTGTAAGTGATTCTGTTCCTCTTACTTATATTGACTTTAAAAAAAATTAAATCTCTCTGTGTCCAGCGTTTAAAAATGTTTAACTTTAGTTTGAAGTGAGTAATTTGTACTTAATTTGTATTTGTATCTTTAGCCCGCGGAAAGCTTATTTGAAATTCTTTAATTTGTGTAATTCGAAATTATTTTTTCCCAATATATTTTAAAGGGTTGTATTCCTGCATGTAAACCGGGTGTTGCAGGATCATATTTTTTGTTGTGCAAGTGTGATTGTCGAATGGTGGGACCGAAAGTTCAAAGGTTCTTCCATTATCAGAATCTAATCTGAACAAGGAAGAATTGGTCTGGTCGGTCATAGATTTGTGCTCAGTGTAAAAGTCAAATGTAAAAGTCAAAGTGCATTTAAAGGCATTAGTGGAACAGGAGCAGGATCTAAATCGTAAAACCACGAGTTTGACTCGATATGATTTTTTATAGTGAGGGAAGCATGAGAAGTGTATGTGACGCTGCATATACTGATATGCGAGAGATTAGTGTGAAGATGAATTATACTACTGACTTGCATTTCATAAGCGTGTAGCATGAGCTTGCGCTTACACAGATAATGAAAAGTTTTTGATACAGTGATCATACTATAATCATAAGCGCAGTACATTGGAATTACAGTGTAGTCATATGACGAGAACACAGTGCTTCTATTCACGAAGATGCCCCTGTACATGTAAATGAATTCAATTATTGTGGTCAGAAGAGTAGAGTAGTAGGTATACACTACAAGTATATATAAATAGACTCTCTGGAAGTATGTGGGCATATTTACCGTGTTTATTTGAGTAGAGGCAATGGCAAAATGTTTGCATGTTAAATGAAAGCATTTTGCTCTTCACAAGTTGAGAGCACTATGTCGTAATAGTAAACCGTGTTTTTACCTAATCTATGTAATTTGTTACGTTAATTACATTTATATTCAATAAATTAATTCTGAAAATTCAATGTCTATTTTCTGTAAAAGCTACAACACGATGGCGTTGTACTTCTATCGAATTTTATGTTCGCCAGGGAAAATATGGTATTTTAGGCATTTATAGTATATTATTTTTGGCTTGAAGTAGTGGACATTGAACATTACATAAAGATACTCACTATAATTAGTTGCTGTAGTGCTTTAGTAGTACAGTTAGTGCACATATAGGTGCACAGAAGTTGTAATGTGCTGTGCTGCGATCGCTCAAGTACGTACATACATGCATACATGTAATATAGATCTCATTTTAACTACATAACTCACATCACATCCACCATACATATAAGTACACGCTCCCTCACGATGTACTGTAGTATGGGTCTATTTATTTATATTTAAAAAAATTCCTTACAGCAGAATAGCATCCTCGACCGTCAAATGAATCCACTTAGATTATAATATGCGAGATCACGTCACGCCAGCAGTACATACTATTTAAATGTGTATGCATAAAGATAAGATTAGTCAGTAGTGTAGTATATTATAAATTATGTCTGATTCTGGTGATTCTTGATTGATTCCATTTCATTAAATTACTGGCAATCTTCAGACTGTCTTCAACCACTCGTCACATTAAAGGTCCTCAGGAACATTCACACACGCAGAGAGTGAGATCGACAGGATACGGATTTAGAACCTGTTGTTATATAACGTCAGGATTATTTTTTAGCAACTTGCAATTCTGCCAGCCAAGGATTATTAGAGAAAAGTAAAGCGCAGATAAATATATTCAGCACATCGTGACTCGGTTTAGCGTCATATTTAATTGACAACAATAGTTGTGTAATTTTGTGCATTTGTCTAATTTTCAGGGTGGTGGAGTCTCGAATACGAAGAGGGGCTGAGAGGAGTGAAGAGGGGATGCTGTGTCTGGTCCCAAGAAATAACGAATATAGTCATCATGGAAAAAATCCGAAAATTGTGGAGCTCTTTTAAAGAGCTTGTCATATTTCATTTATGTTTCGCTGTCACATTTCTGACCACTGGAATCGCCGTAGACTGTGTCCAGGCTGCTATGTATGTGCTTATAAGACCGTTCAGTCCGAGGATATACAGAAAAATTAATTATTATGTTACGTATACACTGAACTGTCGTAAGTACAATTTTTTTATAAAAAAAATCTAATAGTATTTGTTGTACATAAAACTAAATTACAGAATTTAAATTTGTGTGTTTTGAATTTTCAGAAATTGTATTTTTGGTGGAGTGGTGGTCTGGATCACAGGTGATTCTGTATTCTGATCCTGATGATGTTCGGCAGTACATGGGAAAAGAGCATGCTTACCTGTTGCTGAACCACACCTACGAAATCGATTGGCTTTTAGGGTGGGTCATCTGTGATCGTGTGGGAATACTTGGCGTAAGTTTAAGTGGATATTTGATGTAAATCAACTGGAATAAAATTTATGCATTGCTGGGGGACACGGTTAAATTGGCGCAGTCTTAGAATTAGTTCCACTAACGAAGTGTCCCTCCATGTTCGTTCAACAGTTATCTTCCATTTTACATTGAGAATTAAATTTAGGGAGCTTTGTATTAAACACAGAACACATAAAAATGTTTTTCGTCTTTGAGGAAAATACATAATGTTTTATGGGGGTAACTCAACTAACTTCTTCGATTTTTCATTTTTAAGGATTGGCCATTTGCATTATCTCTGTAAGCTATTCATTAGTAATTAAAAAATAATTTTTCATAGTTGTGTTCAATAGCAATAGGCAGCGACAGTGTAGGATGTGATAGTATTCGTGCTAATTTGAATAATTTACATAAGATAACAAGTGTATTAAAAGTTTGTTTAACTATTTCAGAATGCTAAGGTCTATGTGAAGAAGATGTTGCAGTACGCACCCGTTCTTGGTAAGTTTCAAAGAGTTGGAAAGAGTATTTTGTTAACTTTGTGCACACTTTGTGCAACTTTGTCGGGTGACATCGTCGACACCACTTTACGTGTACCAATCACCAATTATATCTACAATATACTTCACAAAGTGCTTTGTAATATTAATTTTTAGGATGGTCGTGGAAATTCCAGGAAATTGTATTTCTTGAAAGAAACTGGGAGCAGGACAAAAAGAATCTGGGCCACCAACTAAATTGTTTGGTTGAATATCCGGATCCGTTTTGGGTATAATTAGTTGATACAATTGAATGATACTATATCGTCAATCCGGCGGGAACTAATTTTTTTCCTTTTACATACAGCTATCGCTATTTCCTGAAGGAACTCGATTTACACCCGAGAAACACAGAGCTAGCATGAAAGTGGCTAGAGAGAAGGGATTACCTGAACTGAAGCATCATCTGTTGCCTCGGACCAAGGGATTTGTAGCTAGTGTCCCGTATCTTAAGAAAAAAGTTCCGGCCATCTACGATGTGATTGTGGCGTTTGACGAGTAAATTTGAAACTAAAAATAATATTTAAATACTAATCAAAAGATGTGAGTCATTATTCGATTATTGTACGATTTCTCACAGGAAGAAACAACAAAATGACCCCACGTTGTACAATATGTTGAATGGTAGACCAACCAAATCTTGTCTGCTCATAAGAAGAATTCCAATCGAACAAGTTCCAGATAACGAAAAGGAGGCTGCTCTGTGGTTGCATAAGCTTTACCAAGAGAAAGTAATTTAAACAGCACCTCTTTTATCCTAAATTTAATTTTTTGTATCATACTTAATGTTGTAATCCAACGTTTTATCTTTCAGGACAAACTCCTAGACAATTTTTTGACGACTGGACAATTCGATCCTAATAATGATGTGGAGGGACTTAAAAATTTCAAATACGTAGAGCTTCCTCGTCGATACTATTCTCTTCTAAACATAATTGCTTGGGCATCAATAATCCTGTTCCCTCTTATTTGGTATCTCTACTTGATGTTAACTTCGGGTTCATATCTAAAGATAATGCTAGCCGTTACTCTGATCGGTGCAGGTAACGAATCTTCGTCGCTTCTTATGTATTAATATTTTAATCAAAAGATAATGTAATAAATTATCATACACTAATTTCATATTTCAGCTTACTCCGGAATGATAAAACTAATTGACCTGACAAAAGTAAGTAAAGCTTCAGAGTACGGACAATCAGCACCGAAAAGTAACGGGACAACGCACACGAATGGAACCGCACACAATGTAGCAAATGGAAAAGCAAAAGTTCACTGAGTATAATAGCCTCGGTCGGTTTGTCTTAATTTTACTATGTTACCTTTATACCCATACCCATGCATTTGATTGATTAAGGTGTAATAGTAGTAAGTAATTAATGTTAGCGGTTATAAGATGTGTCGTGTGTTACAGCACATGCACAAGGATCAGACTATTTATTACTGTGCATTTAACAGTAAGTGCACTGAAATTATATGATATAGCATTCTCATATTATTAAGTAAGCACGCTGAATTATTATTCGCAATAGTTACGTGATTGTTATTGTTATTTTGTGAACGAAGGTAGGAGATATTATAAAGAAATTGTTTTATGCCAATGAAATGCCAACTGGAAAATGGACTTTATGCAAATATATTGAATGCAAGCGCAAAATCCTCATTTGTAGAGCAACAACAACAAACAACCGTTCGTTTTGTGTGTTGGAGCAATGAATGCAATCACACAAACCAGAGCCTAATCAATGCCCACTTAATACTTTAATGAATTCATAAACCAATTCAGGGACTAGTCACCACCGTTGCCGTTACCCGTGAGGCAGAATCAACCATATAATAATTGATAAACGGTCTAACTATAACAATAAATAT
Organism: Plutomurus gul; assembly: GCA_019776185.1. Lineage (NCBI taxonomy): Eukaryota > Metazoa > Arthropoda > Collembola > Entomobryomorpha > Tomoceridae > Plutomurus > Plutomurus gul. The sequence goes on from JABASC010000132.1 coordinate 9,333, forward strand.
GTAATAGTGTGTGTGTACGAATTATATTGTACTATTAAGTTTATGCAGGCAAAAGAAGTTAAGTGATAATCCTCCAATCAGATAATTATTGACTGTGTATTGAAATTGCATTTATTTCCTCAATCTGTATTTTCTAATTGTTTATTTATACAAATGATGTATATTGTCTTCCTCCTTTGAATTGCCCTGTCCTAACACTGTACTACATTATTAACTGAAAAAGAAATTCAGTCTGTCGTAATTTTTTTGAAATATTGTTTATTAAAGTGATTACTTGTATTTATTAGTGAGTAGCGAGTGGTAGTAGACAAGAAGAAGATACTATTCCGGTGATTGTTCTGAAAGTATTTACATGCGCCTGAAATAATAGTATCTTTATGTTAAAGAAATAACTGTAAACGCACGTAAATGCAAAAGTTCAGTAATTATAGTCAGACCACAAAATGTTATTCACTATGAAATCTTCGCAAAATCTGCAAATCTTGAACTAAACTTATTCTGGCGTATTTCTCTTGAGATTTTGAAAATACGAAACTACTCGTCTCAACCTCACACAATCAGTCATACACAGTCCATATTTTACGCATAAATAACGTGCATACGCCTCTTACAACTACTAGTTAACATTTAACATGAATTAGTTAACTAAGGAAATAAATTATTAAAAACATAATAATATATACTACTTAAACGTTGTACTTTATGTAAACTTATATCTGCGTACTCAGATGCCCGCCATTTGTAAAACACGTACGATTTAACTTCAAGAGTTAGTTATATTTTGTGAGTCTATTGTTTGATAATAAAATTAAGCGTTTTGTTGACAAAGTTTGAACGAGAATAGGTAATATTTTCATTTTACTGAAATCGTGCAATTAGCTAAACTTAAAAACAAAACCAATGTATTTATATTTCTGCATATAATATTTCACTTCCCTTCTTGTAATTCATTATGTTAAGAAAGCATTAAAAGCACATAATTCGTCTTGGATTCATTCAAAAATTGAGAAAGTGATAAATCTTGAGTAAAACTCCCATCAAACCTGTCTGTAATCATAATATAAGAGGAACGATGTTCCAAATTTTTTATGGTGGCGGTAGACCTCCGTAATTACTCTTTTTGCAGAATCCGTAGTATTTTCCGGACTGTCATGATTGAACTCTCCTTCAAAATTAAGGATCTAAAGGACATTTTTTTTGTAAAATGACAATTGTATGCCATGCATATACATGATTGTATTCACCATATGCAAAGATGAAATTCTATGTGCTATTTGTGCTGCTATATCGCAGCATTATGTATTTCCCGATTAGAAGACAACAAAAGACAATATTACAATGTGGAACCAGTCAGTGTGTAAACCATAGAGATCTACATATTATGTAAACTGACAATCAAGAATTTGTTTCTGTATAAAATCTGCAATTTTAAAAAGAAAAAATAATAATGACAGTGTGCACTGATGCAATGATCCAATCGTTTTCTATATCAACCATTTCAAATTCAATCACACATAATAATGATTCAGTGTACCAATTATTGCATCAAAAATTTCCTAATTATCGTGAATTTTCCGAGACAGTCTTGATACTCCTACTAAACAGTAATTGCCATACTCTTATAGTAAACACACAGCATAGGTTTTACAATGAATCAGTCTATAAGAGCGTACACTTACTTTACTATCCCAAAATGAACTGAACTACATTTCGGTACATTCAAATTCTTCACCTTTGCCCACCTATTTCGAGGAAAAGGTGAGGAAGGTAGGTACAGCTGGCAAAAATGACTTCTTGGATACAATCACACTGTAAAAATGTAAACAACACAACTCATCGCTCGATAAAGGTGTCTTACAGGAATGAAAAATAATTTCCACGTGCACACCTAGCTCCTACTCTACGTCTACAAGGTACTAATAAATACAACACTGAAAAGATCCTATTATTATCTACATAATCCAATGCACTGTAGTATTAGACATTCTTGAGTGAGAGGCCACAGGATGGGAGACCGTGTCATGGTAAGGGTATGCATTCCGACCAGAAAATAAGAGAGAGAGTGGGAGAACCTGACAGAGGAAGTGGCACACAAAGTGTGCACTCCACCAGCTCTCAGCCATAAACATTGGTGTGAAGAGCGACTATGTGCAAGTCCACAGTCATAAAAGATAGGGAGCCGGCTTAGAGGTCGCCAGAACAGAGTCAGGGTCGACTAAAGGAAGTGGCCACAGGGACAAGAGCACGAAAAGAGGGTCAAGCATACCCTGGGATCGTTCCTAGGTCATCTCTTCTAAAAAGTAGGTCTGGACGCTCACTCTCACTCTCTCTATTCCAAGTTCCAGCTCTCTCCCCCACTCTTTATCTCCCAGACCTTCCTATTATTATTATTAAATGGACAAGGAGGACAACAAAAACCACAAATACATGGGCTCACCTACATCTTTCCTGTATGTACATTCTTTAGCCTCTGTCTCTGTCTCACATTACTAAATAAACGCAATGATAATGCTTCCTGTCGCTTCCCATGCTAATTTTGCGTTTCTATATACCTGAGATCCTTCAATTTCTACAATAAAGAGCGCGAGGTGTCACAAATGGTGGAACTGTTTCTTCTTTGTCTTTTCTTAGTGTGCCATGCTGCATATGCTGTATAAATATCGCTACACGTGTACACAGTACACACCGGGGATAGGCAGGAAGCCATGTTCTAGTAAACAGTTCAATAAAAATTGTTGTTGACTTACTTTTCTCATTTCTAGTATCGGAAGATACGCTACGCGTGCACAGTAACTCTCTCACTTGTACTTTTCACAATTTTATTCGACTCGACCATTCATTTTCGAGTGCGGACCTTATTCTGTATTACATGTGCATACATTAGATATGAATGTAGTCTAGTCTGTAGTAGTGAGAGATTGAGGAGGACAGGACACGGGACGCGTTCCACTCACAACACAGAGATAGGATGGACGTGAATTCTCTTTGGCTGGCCTTGGTTCAACTCCGAATGACATACATCCGTCAAAGTGACCTTGTACGCTCAACCGCTAACCCCGATTCTCGTTCCCCTCGTCTCTTCCACGCTCTCCCTTCCTCGACCTTTTATCGTCCACCTCGGCTCCCTCAATCCACCACAATCGCCGTAACCCACTTTCTTTACCGTCTTCTTCACAAAATCCAGTTTCCCTTTTAAAGTATTTTTTTTCTAGAATTGCCTCATCGGCTCTTCTTTTACCTGTTCTGTTCTATTGTCTATTCTTACCTACACGTCCACTTCCTCACGGCATATCTAATAATACTATCTGACTTTTAGCCTTGTATCCATTTCTACTCTTCTCACGCATAATAATAAGAGAGGGTTACTATTTAATGCTAGTAATTTTAGTTCATTATACACGTCCTGTTTGTGTATCGGAAATCCTTGTTTAAAACTTAGTTTGTATCTAATTTGTATAATGAGTTCTTATAATAAATAATTCAAAATCTTTATTAAGTATTCTTAAAACTAAGCATAAATTGTCAAAATTTATTTTAGATCTAATCAAATTACAACTACAAACTTCATAATTAGAATTCTTAAAATCTGGAGTAGGACATGGCATAAAAAATGTGATTGAGCACTGTGCATATACCTAAAAGACTGTGAAAAATGATGCACTACAAGAATGCATACACATTTAGAATGACTAATAGGATTTCTTAGAAAATGAAAACACTGTTCCTTTCAGCATCGTGTTAGACAAAGAAAATTGTTGATAGGAAGTGTTAAATCTCTCTCCTTATAAGGAGGATGACAAGGAGTGGTTGGCTTGCAGCTTGCCAGCATCTGCAAGAAATTCCACACAGAGCTAACACAAAGAGGCTGTTTTCGTACAATGCTCTTTGGCTTTGTGGCCTAACGTGTGGCTGTGACTCCCTTGCACCCGCACCGTGCACAAAGTCACAGGCACAAGGAACGGAAGAAGAGCCAGGCTTTGGCTGCCAACAACCTTCTTTTACCCGCCACCCATGTAAAATACATTTGCAGTCGTGGGCTCTTTTCGCATGCGATTTCTCTGAATATATATATTTCGGATTCGTGATCTTTGGCTGTATAGGCCCGTGTCCTATCGATTTTATACCATATACACATATACTTAAGTACGTGTTCTCCGTGTGTATCCTTCTTCGAGGAATTGAATGCTTCAAAGGAAAGATATGCCATTAGATGGAATTGAAAGTGGGAGAGTCCATCTGTGTGTGTTGGCTTGTTGGAACCTGTGTATCTGTACATGTTATGTAAGTAAGTAGGTAGTCGAGAGACACAGAAAGAAAGGGAACGATGGCCCTGGGTCCTGGGAGTTCACTGGAGAGTCAGTTCAGTTCACTCCTCCGGTGGTACAGTTAAACCAAAACTGAACTGAAACCAATTCTAAGCTGAATGGTGGTGGGAGAGAGAAATTCTGGCACTCTGTGTGTGTGTCTTGTCTTTGTTCGGCTGTAGAGAGAGATCCCAGACTGAGCATCCATATACAATACATAGAGAAGTGTTCCCCGAACAAAGAGACTCTTAGCCTCTTTTGTACTACTTAATAAAAGGAAACTTTGAGAGTCGACAAAAACTGCTACTACTGACTCACAGCAGAGATGAGATGATGAGAAGAAAGAAAGAAAGAAGAAGGAGAGCATAACTCAAGGACATTTCCATCCAGTCGGCCGTATTACTTACTTATTGTTAGAAGCATCAACCGGACGTAGTGATAACACTGCATCTACTATAATGGAAAGAGAGAGTGGAAAGGAGCATGGAATTTGGCTCATTTATTTCTCTAGTAGTCAGTGGTCTTTGTATTCATTATTAGACTTTATATTTATGTATTTTGCATTCAATCAACTCCAGTTCAACTCCAGTCACTCATCTTTCATCAGTTTCCGCTCTAGAATGAGTTCGAGAGAACACTCCCCCAGCACAATTAAATTAAGCTTATATATATAATAGTACTAAATGCTTAGTCACTATAATTAATGGGATTTATTTGGATCAGCAGCAGGGCTTTTCTATATCTACTTATTGAACACACCACGTTGTAAGGCGAACTGAACGAACCTCGGTAGACATCTGCTGGAGAGGAACACTCGTCCTTTGTTTTCCTTCGTTTGGAGAAAACATATTTTGGCTTCATTAGTTCTATAATACCATTAGCAACTCCATTCTTCCACTAAATACTACAGCTTCTCAAATTCTCATTAAGTATACTGTACACTAAATTAAATATAAACTACTTATATATATAATTATCACAGTGTTTGTATTTCCACCCTTAATTCCAAAATGTATATACATATCTAATGTCAAAATAATAACGTGGTCAATGTTCATCAATATACCGATATTAGAATAGTTTGAGTATATAATAAACTTCCTTTGTCTTTTCTTATAGAATTCAAGTGGATTATCTACCATCTGTGGAAATGGCAATTTGGTTTGCTTAAATTTTCGGGAGCGAGCTGCTGAGCTGTTGGCCAGAGCTGTTCACTTATCCAACTGAAGACAAATACTGTTCGAGGACATATTATTCGATAGAGCACACACAGACATACAAGAGACCACAAGATAAGAGTGTTGAGGATAGAGACCGTTTCCCACGGAATGGACTCTTCCAGTTTAACTAGTTCTTCAGTGCTGACAGACTTGACTCGACTTGACTCCTCTTCTGCTGCTGCTGCTGCTGCTCCTTGCTTTTTCTTTATTGGAAATGTGTGGTGGGGGCATATTATAAGTTCGATCCATGTCAACGTCCCTTTTACTAGTTTGTTTTGTATGAATGTGTGTGTGTGTGCACGGCTGAGCTTTTGCTAGCCGCCGCATCACCAACCACCACCAGTATTTATAGGAGAGCGCGGTAACGGCTGTGCCATTGGCAGCCGAGCTGGCGAGGAAAACACATCTCTCGTTTGTAAACATTGGCCTGTTGCAGCAAAGCAGGTTACATATATAAACGGAGAGTGTGGGGAGAATGGAAGAGTGAGTGCATGCTGCCCGGTGTAGTAAAGCTGTGTGGGTGGTTACGTAATAGTGGAGTAACAATTCGTGTGTGTACGGTTATGTTATGTAATAGAATGCTCGGAATTTGCGTGAGTCTTTCCTCCTCCTCCCACGCTCGCGAGGAACGTAAACACACGCAGCACTAGCACCACCACCGCTAGAATGTTTAGTCGGTACACAAAGGAGAACAGTTGGTTTCACGCACTAAATTGTGTAGGTGCCTCCTTGCTAAATGGCTCTAGGCATGCAGTGATTACTGTAATCCCGTTTATTTCGGTACATATTATACTATGTGTTTGCAAATATCGCCGAGTTTCGCACTGTAATTTGTATGTAGGTACTTGATAAAATATTGAGTTCAACATTCTTTTTAGAGATTATGAAATGTGACAGCAGTGTTTTCTTTCCCATTGCTCAGCTTTATTTATTTGCACTGGACAAAGATGTAAATTGTATGGCTTTACAAAACCTTTGATTATAAATATAATGTTAGGACATTTTTAATGGAAAATCCATGATTAGGTAATTATAAAGCAAAAGTACTACATATGTAAATATGTAAGTTCATTGATGTTTGTTTGTTGATAATTAAATACAAACACTTGCAAGAATTTCCACAGTGCACTTTTCATTACGGAGAAATTAATTCAGGTTAAAAAGTAGCAATATTTTCGAATAACTATCCTGTGGTGATGTAGACGTGTGTAAATGCCGCCAATAGCCGCCCGCAGTGTTCTTATTCCGTGTTAATAGTTTGTAAACATAAAATAAGATTTATTACACAACCATTATTACGACAGCACCATCCCATAAAGCTGGAAAAGCAATAAAATACAGCAGCAAAAAAAATTCTTCGAACTTATGCAAAACACGATGATCCATTATGTGTAAAGTGTGAACGTATGTAACTATGCATATTGCATATGTCTACTGGTGGTGTGAACTGCTGGAAGACTATATTTATCACCAACGCAGCCCTAGCCTTCCCATATTGCAAATATGTCATGCTCTGAATTTAAGTGGTCTAATGTCCTCAGCGGAATGTTTTTGTTTACGGGTTCGAGTGGCGGTGTCGGATGAGTTCGTTGGTCTGCTCTAGATTCTTTGTTGTAGAAGAAGGGACTCAACTGGAGTAAACTCCACTTTGTTCAGAATGGCACGTGGCACCTCAACAGTCCCATAGTCTCCTCTATGGCCAGCCAACGAACGTCTTTGCTCTTTGTCCCAGTTCGTTGGTAGTTGGTTGCAGAGCATGGCTCTATGACATAATACATAACACACACATTTTTCATCTGCCGTGCGTACATCCTTTGAATAATGCGTAGACTACGGGTGAGTGGTATGGTGGCTTGATGATTAATACCATACAACCACTCCTACTGATTACGAGAAGCCAGTTGAGCATTCTATTAGCACCATAGTACATAATAAATAAATATATATACAGAAAATGCGATAAGTGAATTCAACATTTGTTTTGCCTTATGGTGTTTGTATGGGTTGTTGAGAGAGAGCCGGAGCCTATCTTCAGTTAGGATTTGGTTTCCTTTCTTTCCTCCTCTCTCTCTCTCTCTCTCTTTCTGTGTCTGCACATTACGAATGCACTCGAATGCACTGCAGGTTGAGGTTGAGGACCGATTACTATGGTGAGTGGGTCTCTTCGGTGGGATCATCCACCTTTGGTGGTGGCAGCAACCGTAAATGAGGACAGCCTCGTTTCCTTCACCTCCTTTGTGCATTTTAACGGAGCGGTCATTGAAGTCGCCTGGCTCATGCCCTTCTTTCGCCTACTGCTGCACGCGTACCGTACGGAGTATCTGCCACAGAGACAACAACGAATAAACGAGCAACCAGGCTATTCTCAGCCATTGACTCCACTCAAACTCAACGACTACCAGTACACGCACTAACTACCACTATTCTACATTCTTTGTTTGCTCCTCTCTGGTGCTGCCTATCATCGTTGACTCCTTATCGGCCCAAGAGGAGAAAAGTTCTAACCAAAAGTCGAAGAGAGCAGAGGTACTTCCTTCCTGTTACAGTCCAGACCACAAAAACGAACTCTCTATCTACAAATATATAGCACATGTAGTCATGTGGGGGGAGAACAAAGGAAATTAGAGGAGAGGATTAGATACTATTTGTATGTACATATAGTCAAATACGGTATACATACATACATTATGTTAATACCGTTTAGTATGGTATTTTTATTGGTGAATGGTGGTCCTTACCTGTTTTCGTACACGAAATGAAAATGAACTCTCCGATTTTAACGGACAATGAGTTGTGGATAATTATATTTAAGTGTATCGTAAGCATGGAAGACAATTATGTTGAATTAGAACGCGGGCGGAGGGAGGACGAATACAACAACGAGAAAAACACAACGATTTGAACGGAAACGATGGACGAGGTTGCATGTCAATCTTTTTTGTTTGGATATTGTTGTGCTATTTATATATAATTCAGCAATTGATTGTGGTGAGGAGGACAAGGAGTAAATATCAATGTGGGATTGCATGTATCTTTATAGACAGACCTTTTTTAGTATAGAGGACAAGGAAGGGCATAGAAGGACAAAGGACTGTAATTTGTTACACGTAGTTTATGTTACCGTATTATATTATTATTATTGTGTTGACGTGACAGAGAGGACACGGTGTCCGATGGATGGATACTGCCTGTCATGTCACGATACACACACAAAGAAGCCAAAGACAGCATGTATACATACAAGAGATAGCGGTGATGGTGGTGGTTGTATTATAGAGACGTTATTATTATTGGAATTAATTTGAAGTATGTAGTGCAATGCTGTGGTCGCCAATTTGCCTTATTCCATATATTACATACAACAAGAGCAGTTGAAGAGAGTAGAGCAGGGCACAAAGTGGAATTTGAGTTTGAGCGATTGAAGGAGACACCAAGTAGAACAGGGCCACCTGAATTAGGAAACGAGGTTTTCTCACTCTTTTTTCGGCGACCATGTACTCATCAAGGCTTCAGCGTGGCCCGGCCTAGCATAATTATCTACTTGGTCTTGTATTTCTTTTGTATTTGTTATATATAATCAAATGCCAAATACAGATTGGTGTCTCTATGAATAATAATGTGTAGTAAAGTGGACTTTTCCGTTGGACAAGTTCTAGTATTTGTTGTCTTGAATTCTTCTGAGAGTTTAGAGTCCCAATTGTTGCTCGTTAAATGTCATTAGTATGTAAAACTTGCTTTTATATCTTGAACACTAATTATTTAATTGTCTTTGTCAAATGTGGCCGGTCACAAATTGGTGCGGTTCTAAATTTAATGAATTATTTATAGATAATGAAAAAGGTCGAAAACATTATTGGTGGGCTTGGAAAAAAAATTGCATGCGTTTATAATTAGCTTGTATTTATATCAGAGATGCTCTCGAAATAGCAAATGGGGATGGGGGAATACTAGAAGTGGACTTTTGGATCGGCAATTTACATGCTTACAAAGAGTATGCAAAACGAAAGCAGTTCATGAAACGAATACGAAAAGAGCCCGAGAAGCATTTAAATATATAAAAGCTGCTGTGTGATGTAAGTTAAGTATCTAGGCCGTAAAATAGACAAGTAAGGCACACACCATTCACAGGATATAGACAGAAGAAGACAGCTAAAAGTTGACCTGCTCTGATCGGTGAACATTGAACCCACGATGTGCACACAGTGCAAATATATTTACAGTGGCTAATATATATAGTGTTCTGTATATATAGGAAGATTCAGTCAACGATCTTTTGAATTCAGTCCGTTGACTTGACTTCGCTTCACTTGGCTGACAATAAATTTACATTTTAATCTTTTCCTTTCATTCCTAGTCACAAAGTAAGTTGAAAGGATATACTCGACCGAGTAAATATACGTGTGTGTAGTTAAAGTAGTTTGAACTCATCGTTGTCGTTCGTGTACTATGAGCAAATAAAACGGAGCAGAAACAACGGAGCTTTGTCTGCTCTGTGCTCACGAGTTCATATTGCAAATAGTAAATAGTAGATTGTGCCGATAGACTCTTTTTTTTTATTACGCTGTGCATCGCAAATCACAACAACAATGCAAAGCAAATCATTGCACTATGAACTTTGGTGAATAGTTGCACACACAGTTTATTACTGCGAATTCCTTCTCAAACGTCAATGCATGTAAATAAGTCAGGCCAAAGTATGGAATCGACAAGTCAATAATCCTTTTAAGAATATAGCGCAATTCGTATTTACAACTAAAACATTTTACATCTTCTCATCCAATGGTAACATCTTGCAAATTGCAATGTCAGAGTGAGCAATGCAGCAGCTGCTCTGCATCAGAATAAAATACTCTGTATGTAAGAATAATGCTTATACATATGCTAATTATACATATTGCACACCCACAAAATTGCATGTAGCCTTAAATTCTTTATAAAATTAATTTTTTGTAAGAGAAAACCTTCAAGATCTACCATTGCTTTCTTATTATAAAAATGTTTAATTTATAATTTTTATTAATTGGCCGCAACATGATAACATAAACTGTGCTTGCATGCAAAAGTTAATAAATAGTGTAAATGTAATTAAAAATGGAAATCGCATGAGGATTTTACGATCTGTGTAACATGTCAACTCTCAACCAGAGCTACTTTAAATTTGAACCTTTGTACAGAATTAATTAAAGTCTCATCCAGTTTAATAAATCGCTTATATAAATCTGTCATGTCATTGTAAGTAGTAGCCCAGCAGTGTGTTCGAATCGATTAGGACCACAAACCACGATCAGTACACAGTGCAGAACAGGGCCATAGATTAATAAAGTTGAAAGTAGACTAGATTTAACTACTACATAAGAGCACATAAAATGGAGCTTTGTATGTTTGTATGGATAGAGAAGAACGGCACGAAAGTAAATGAACGGACGACCGTGTTCTCCTTTTGGAGTTTTGTGTTGTTCTGTTACGTGCACTTCCCCATATTATGTCTCTTTGTGGCATGTGCTGGCCTGGCATGGCCTCCTGTCCTGTCCTCTGCTCTAGTCTAGTTATTCTCTGTCTCCCTGTGTGTCTGTCTAATGAAATCTAAAATGAAGTAAGTAAGTCGACTCGAACCCAGAATCCTAAATCCTAATTTCAGTTCATGACTTAACGTTGTAAGTGTGCTTTGGGACTATGACTACGTACAGAGACAACTAAGTGACATGGAATGGCACGAGGACACGAGATACAATATCCAATCACCTAATTCATGCATGTGTCTAATGTGTGACAGCCCAGCACAGCACGTTAGCACGGGAGTCTAAACAGACCTATGGCTCCAGATAAGCTGATACTGTGCAATGCTAAAATAAAAACTGCCATTTCGTTACACACCACACCAGTGAATATGCATGTACTTGTATTCGTAAAGTATTTATATCTAATTATATAACTAGAAATTTAATGTGTAGATAGTACTTAAAAATTGAATGACTTAATGATTGCAAATTTTAAATTGCTTTCTGAATGAATATAAAAATTTCCACTTTTTAATTACAAATTTGCAACGAAATTAGATAAGTTGCATAAGATGTGTATTGAATTCCACCAGAGAGCATCTTCACACTTCACACCAACATAAGATGAATGCGGTACAGTGGCTGCATATGAACAGCGAGCCGTCTTGTTCCGCTCTGGTCGATTGTATGAATGAGTTGGGAAGGAAGAAAGAAGTAGAGAGAGAAAGAGAAGAAGGACGACCAGAGGTTGTTGCTCACTAAAATCGGTCACAAGAGTGAATCCTGAGGTTGAGGTTGAGGTGGATGGACCGAAATGGGAGCTAAAGCTAATAAACTGCAAAGGCAAAGTCTCTACAGAGAGAGTCACAGAGGGTACGCCTAGAACAGAGTAGTAGTAGACCAACGGCCTAGCAAAAGGACGGTCATAGTCATCACAACAAATACTCAAGAGGTACATTATACTATAAGGGAAGATGAGGAATGTGCACCTAACATAACGTATCCACAGATACAAGAAGCAGCAGCAGGCTAGGTAGATTTATTATGGTTTACACAATGTGCCACTGCATATACTACCAGGAATTTTGTAGAGAGTGGAATTCGTGAGGGAATACCCGGAAAGAATCACATGCAGGACTGGAGCAAGAGGAGAGTGGAGTAGGACGCGACAGAGAGAAGAAGAGTTCGTTTACATCATGGGAAAGGGCAATGCCCGTAATCCAGGAGGACACAGCCCGCTATCCGCACTCACTTGACTCTCTTCCTCCTCACTCTCTCTGTGCACTCACTCAATTGACTTCCTTCTCTCGAACATTCCTCCTCTCTCCTCCACCACATCCTATTCGATGCTACATTGAACTATGACTTCTTCTTCCCTGTACCGTACAGCTAACACCACCGCGCACACTTTAAACTATTACGGTTATTACTGTACACTATGTATATTATGTAGTACTTCACCTGCTAGGCTACTTTACTATGAGTATAGGGTGGGGCATAGGGAAATCTCCCCAGATGCAAACACTGTACATGTGAGAATACGTGTACTGCATCTTGCATCTCTCTGCGGGTACGGTTGACTGCAGTAATTCCAATACTTCTTTTTCATCTGGTTCTCTTCTTCTTCCTTTTCCGCTACAAGACTTAATACACTTAATACTAATACGGAGTGTACGGTATGTCCTTTTGTAAATGCGATTCTGCCGTTGTTTCTCCTTCTCCTCCTGTTCGGATCAGAATGTTGGACGACCACTTCCACTTCATTCATACATTGTGAGTCCGTGTGCACAGTCTCATTCACGATTTATCTGTGTCCTGTGTCACGGACCATCTTCACCTGGGAGAGTACAATATTCTGATGACTACAGGACCCAATGCTTACAGACCTTGCCTCACCCTTCCACTCAAAATAGGAAATACTATATGTGAGTTGTACAAATAGTATTTCTATTACCATGTGCTCGTATGAGTAATTGATTTTAATCAACCGTGATTAATAACGAAGGCAATTCTTACCTCATTCATAATGAGAAATAAAAGATTCAATGTAGAATTACAATTAGAAAAAGCCAAATGTAAGATAAAAAATTGTATTGATTTTCTGACAACATCCATTATTTGGGTTTTATGGGCTGTCACTTGTTCCCAGTGTGTACACAGGAAATGAGAACTGAATAAAGTAGAGATTGTAGAGGGCGATACGTAAATCGGGGCCGCCTATAGATTATTCATGATGTGTTTTAGTGTTTGATTACCATGTGAAATGAGGAGGTATTATTTAGCGTACGACTGACTTACCGTCCTCGTCACTTCCTCTTTCTTTCAGCGAGAGTAGGGAATTTGTAATGAGTTTTTAGTGAGGCTCATTATTTTTTGGTGGAATTGAACTGCACGTAAATAAGTACATACACAGTACAAACATACAGAGTGAGAGATTGAGATCAGTTCAACGATTTCTGACTAGACCATCGGCCGGTGGTAAACTATCGTTTCGATTGTGCCCAAGAGTCAAAGGAAGCCATTCAATGCAGTTTCAGGTTTATTCACATCGCATTACGATTATTGCCACTATGCACTATGCACGAGTCGACCGCATTCCTGAAATACCTTCGAATCAACCTGCGTACTGTACACAAATGCATTGAGGAGTTACTATATAGCGTATAGGTATTACGATTCACTAAGAATCAAGTGAGTGCGTGCGTGAGCGTGACATTTTATTATACCGAGAGGAAGAGCCCGCCAACAACAACAACACAAGAGTACTACGGTAAACGGTAGCAGCGTGACATGACGGCTATAAATATAGTAAGCCTAACCTCTCTCTCTCTGTGAGTAAAACTACGGTACAAAATGTGTAGCCACCCTCTGTGATAGTAATCACGGTATTTATATCAACGTTTGTATTTTGAGAGAGTGCATTATATTGGACTACTGAAAAGTAGACGAGTCTAATTTGAAATCAGATGGCAATTCCAATGGGAATTCAACATGGGGGGAAGGTAGATATAACGAGAGCAATCAACTCTACACGGGATTAAAGAGTGACTCTGTGTATATAACTTGTGCATATACATAAACTCCTATCTAGATCTACCTGTCTGATCAAACATGATATATGTATTTATTATATAAGAGATAACGACTCTCTCACAGTGGTGAGTACCTTTACCTCAGACAACATTTCCTCTGTTATGTAACACTGCATATGCTACCTATTGCCGTGCTGTCACAGCAGCAATGCTGTGCACAGAAAGAGGAAGGAAATATTATGATGTCTTAATATAAAATAAATAGTGAATGTGATAGAGACCCAATGTCTTATTACGTAATGAGAAATTTAGAGAGTCGTTCGCAGGAAATTACATAAACACGAGGAAGTGTTATTTATGAGAGTGGGGAGAGAGAGAGAGTATTTTCCAAACAGTAGAAATTCGTTTGCGCTACAAATTCTAATATCTCCAACTTTTCTTTTTGCTTTTGCACAACAGTTCCAACATTTTAACTTCCGCCATGTGGAGACTTTCGAAAAGAAAAGGAAACCTTGTGTCCATTCTCGCTACGTTCAATGCGAGAGAGCTCTCCATGGACAGTGGTCCTTCGATTTCTCCTGCAATTTCTATAGACAAATCTCAAACTACAGAGAGAGAGAGAGAGAGAATAGAATGCATCATCAGCGAAGAAGAAAGGAAAATGTTTATTATGTAAATGGCTCGATTTGACAATGGAGTATATTAATGAGTAAGGAAGGAAAGTATTGTTGCGTATGGCCAGCTCATGCGTATATCGCTTCCGGTTAACGTTAACAATCTACTGTTGTTGTTATTGTTGTTGTACGCATTTTGTGCTGACTCACCTTTCGCAAAGGAAGTAAGTACATCATTACGTAACTGTACTCGTTGTTTACAGTTTGCACTTTTATGAATAGTACAGTGCATTGCATTGGGAGTACATACTCCCAATGCAAGATGAGAGAGCATGGACTACTCTTCGGAGTTCAGTATGGTTCAGTAACACATGAAACAGTGCTACTGACTCGGTGTAGGTGATGATGAAAAGCCAAAGTACTGATATAGCAGGGGCATTGCAATCCAATGAACGGGCTTAACGTTACCACCAGAGTTCAGTTGAGAAGAGCACACAACATCTGATGTCAAGTTAACTGCAAAGTCAGTCAGACCACTATTATCTCTCACTCGTCGCTATCCAACTGTACGCTCACATTTAAACGTAAGTATACATATGTATATAGTAGAAAGCCATAAGCCAACCCAACAGCCCCATAAGGAAGGAAAATTAAACTTTAGTTTTACACACACAGACAGACTCATCACACATTCTTGGCATTTGATTTTTAACTCGAATTCGGATTGCTTTACATGAGTATCAATGACCGATTGGTCATTGATTCGGCCTTCTATTTTACCTTCTTTGTTAATGCACTTTTCAGGAAAATGTCCATCTGTAATTTAACCTGTAAGGAATTAATGTAAAAGTTGTTACCCTTCCGTCTCTGTTATTTTGTCGTCCTCATTCTCCTCATGTCAGTCACTGTACATATGATAGTCAAATCATTTTGATTGCTAGGAACAGGTGAGTCTGTTCCGGTTTTCTTTCTTATGACGATCTGGGCAAATCTGGTAAGGCTACTGTGGTACAAAGCAATTTGCATGATTCATCTGTCTGTCTTCTGTGAATTCAAGTTCAACTCGTAATACTCACGCATCATCTGCACACGAAATAATGCAGGGAATGAGTAGTACATTGCATTCGTCATACCCGAAGGTATGTAAATTAGAACAAAGAACCTGGAGTAGGCTAACTCGTATTATATTCATTGTACATTCCTGCAAAATTCCACGAATGCTTTTAAAAAATCCAACAAATTATTGTTTTAAAATTCTGAAAAAATCGCATTTAAATTTGCACTAATTTTTTAATTAAATAATACGATTTGCATTTTATTAATGAGGAATATTTTGCGTCATAAAAACTAATCATGAATTGTAGTTTGTAGCCATTCGATATAATTTTATTCCTGAAGAAAGGATGAGAGAGCTTTAAGAAGATCATCAACAAAAAGCATCTGACGACGAGAGAGGAAGAAGAAAAGAGATGTTTGCTGGTGGTTGGTTTGTGAGCGACTGACTGTGTGAGTGCGATCGCGAGTTCAAAGGAGATTCCTCTAGAATGTGACAGCGTACATGAATACACAGCTATTATTAAGACCGATACACTTCTAGTGTCCTGTCCCGTCCTGTCCTATACTCTTTCTGTGACTGGCAAAGCATTATATTGCGAGAGACAGACAGACAGAGATGTAACACACAACAAAACACAACCCCCGGCCACGACTTCATGGACTCACTTCAAAGCCAGTGACTGGTAGACTAGCAGCCAGTTTAATGGGAGAGTCTACTTGTGACTGTGAGAACTAGGGGTGGTCGTGCATAAGAAGTTGTTGATCTACTGGCAATAATATTATCATACCTTTGCCTTTACATAGTGCAGATGTTCATTCGTCGTCTAAAAATCCTAGCAATGCCTACATATGCATTAATAATACTAGCATAGGGAAATAGTATACAAAAATTCAGTATAATGTGCGCGTATATTGTCACTTTTTCATATCCGGAGAGATAAGTACCGTACGGAGCGCAGAGGAGCAAAACGCGCGTTCTTGCCGTTACGGGTTGCTTGCCTTGGCTTGCACAAACGGCAGAGATAAGACTGTACATAGTTGAGTGTGTGAGAACATGTTTGCAGTAAATTAGATTTCCTTTTCCTGTAGACACTACTTACATTGCTTTTTACTCTTGGTCGGTGTATTTACCATATGGGCTCTACTGTGCACAGTACACACTGAAATAAAAGGGAAAGTTTTCTATGTCTACATACTACCACGTACAATGAATGGGTATGAAGTGTTTGGTGTGCATGAGGGCGTTGGTTTGACCACATGGTTACAGTACGTGTACTGTTAAGTACTGTAACGCCTACAAGCTTGTATGCATAACGTCAGGTATGTGTTGAAAAAGCACGGAGGTGAACTGTGTGAGATTCTTTCGCATTCGAGTTCATTTACTCGCGAACTCGTGTTTCAGTCTTGCCGTGGAGCTTCGACTTGCAGGCTCTCTCTCTGCTCTCTTCTACCATTCATTCATCTCCTTGCAACCAACTGCTAAAGAGATCTCGTCGTCTTTCTGGTGTTGTGCTGTGGGAATGATATCGTTTTCAGTTCTATCAAATGATTGAATTGTACTTGTTCGCCTTTTTGAAATTGTTTGGGATTTTTTAAATAATAAATGGTAACCACTGAAGGAAAAAAATAATTAGGATGTTGATTAGATTGAAGTTTTTGTTCTTAATTCCGTTCAGATGGTGTGTGATTTTTAATTGGTTTATTAAAGGTGTTTTAGAAATTTAGTTATTAATGTGAAAATAGGAATAGGGAAATTTTTAGCCACCATGTGGAGGGAAATGTAATTTTCTGTTTAGAAACGTTCACCGAATGTACAGCTCGAAGATAGTGGTTCTTGCAGTACATTATGGGTGCAAAAAATTCGGTCTTAAAACACCAAAGAAGAGTTTCTTCAAGAACCACTTCGTTGAGACCCTACAAACAGAGAGTATTATAATTTACGTTCTTTTAATTTGTTTTGTGGTATATTTGTAGGTGCATTATGCAATTTTTTCATAAAAAAATTAATTCTTTAATTTTTTTTATTAGAAATGAATATTTTCAGGGAAATTAGTATTGTGTACACTTAATAGTTGCTGCATCCCACTAATTATTTGTTTCCCTTATAACATTTAGGTTAATCAAGAATCTTAGTTGAGCTTCTGAAACAAATTTCAAAGTGAGCGTAAAAAACACTGCTGCAGCAGATCAACAGGCAAACATTATGATAATTATTCATTAAAATGAACAATGCAGAAATAATGTTCATGTACATCCACATTTGGCACATTACAATCTGATGATGATGGTTTCGAAAAGGTGAACATATGGATGACAGGGAGCTTACTCACATCAAGTGTGTTCCACTGACCTCAAATAAACGAATGACTTATCATATACAACTCACCATTGTATTTATTTACTTTTATAAAATGCCTGACTGTATACACAGTATAAAGCATTCACAATTAATGTCTCTCTCTGTTCTACTCTCGCTTCTATTTAGTAGATGTGGGCATTCAATTGGAAACACAATTCCCATTCATTATTATTGCCCACAGTGCAATCTTAAGCGAATCCCTTACATACAGAGAGCACTACTACATTCTTCAATATGTACAAACCACGATCTATGAAATCTAGTTGCAAATACTTCTCGCTGCCTACTTACTTTTTGCACAAGAACATGACTACTGCACTATAACTGCATGCACTATTGCTGCTGCTATTACCATAACCATAAAATAATTGTGCACTCTACAAGATTACCATACTACTGTTTGTCCATTGTCTTCTTCTCAACTTCTACTTATCAGCAAATGCATTCCGCAACAAAGGTTCACTTCTTTATATGAATGTAAGTACATGGCTGCAGGGGCTGACTTGACTCCATTGTGCAAATTCATAAGCAGTAGAAGTAGTTTGCAATTCAGCACGCGCCAGTAACATAGTGCTGGTGAGAGTGAAAGTGACCAATTGCATTGTGTTTAATACAGAGGCTAAAAAATAATGCAATATGCTCACAGGCAACTGCAATGTAGAAAAGAGATGCTGAAAGACTGTATTGAATGTAGGGAAGTCCTACTTAAAAGTGTAACACTGCATTATAGATATGATAATGTGCTCTCTACCATACAAATGCACTACACAACACAATGATGATGAAGCGCATAGCGTGGCCACTGGCCCGTTTTCACTTTCAAAGAATTAAACCAGGGCGGCCGGACAAACTATGCTGCTTCTCTTTTGCTTTGCTTTACTTTATACAACGTGTTGGCCCATTAGTCGATTCACTGTGTATACGAATGGGCAACCTATTTCATGTCTCTCTGTGATGTCTTATTTGTAACAGACACAGTATTTATCATGTACAGGCAGAGAGTGTGGAGTATTTGTACGGTACACATACAAGTAGAGATAGAAAGTGAAGAGAATGGGCCTATCGTCCTCCCTCTGTGTACATCTGCAACAAGGAACATTTGTTTCTGTGATATGATGTGAGAGTGTGCATTCATAAGGACAAGTATTCCGCCTTTTGAGTTGAGGGTAAATATGTATTGCTTTTTGCACAGTCATATAGTTAGTATGGTAAGTGAGTGGATGGCGGTATAATATAGTGTGCTCTCCTTGATCCGAGCCAAGCGAACGAAGCCAGGCCAGGGCAAAGACACTCTTACTTACCTACTCTACATTCCTATTCTAGTATCCCAATTTCATTTTCGTACACCCAACTCTGATCTACTTATTGCTCCCATGTACAGTACACGGGCCACTCTAGAAATCGCTTGATCCAATTAACAATTACTAAAGTGGATAAATAGGTGCGCGCGACAAATTTAGGAAGAGCTTTTACTTTTTTTTTATAGACTACCTACAATGCACAATCCTTTTCCTACTCTCTCACTTTCATTTTCCTTTTATTATTATTGTTATTGTTATTGTGGGGGTGGGCATTTAATATGTAACTGCTTTGGACCACGTCTTGTTTTTTGGGGGCGGGACTAGGGATTTCCTTTTCTTGTTGGCTGATCAGTTGTTAGGACAAGTACCTGTTTCGTGAGTGCCACGTGCCATACGGTAGACTCATCTATCATTCTGTGCATAATGTAGGCACACAGACAACGAGACTGGTCTGGTCTGGTTCCTTTTGGTGGTGGTGGCAGAGAGGCATGCTCCAGGCTACTATTTACCACACGCGCTGCCCTTCCCCCATATAATAAGATAAACAAGAATTTCCTTTAACTGTAACAATAACAGAGAGGCAGCCACATCTTATGAATGAACGCGTGTCAGCAACCCTTCTTCCTCCTGTGTTTGCTGGAATTTGTACACTTAAACTCTTCCGATCTGTTTCGATGGGATTTTTATTGCAAAATTTTTTAGTGTAATTAAGGACAGACTTTAATTGTTATTGCCTTAATTTTTTAGAAATGTTCACGCTTCTGAATAGAAAATATTAGATAATAAATAAAATAAATATCAGTTTACAGATAAGTATGATTTCCTAGCCCTGCTAATAAAGGCTGTCATTTCTGCACAAAAGTACACCATGTTGTGAAATTAATATCTACAAAATGTTGCCACAACCTTCCATTCTCAAGAATCCACATTCAAATCGCAAACACAATAAAAAAAGAAACAAAGCCATTTAATGTGATTGAGTCGTGCTGAAAGATTGATGTCAATTTTTTCAAGTCAGTCATGTGACGTTTCTTCCATATGATTATGATTATTATTATGAATGCAACAATAAATAAAAAAGTAACTGTGGAGTTTCGTTGTAGGTTTTAGAACGGTGCTGACATGCTGACTGTTGCAAAATTAAATGGAAGTGCACCACTTACACACTTATTTAGAGATAGCTATTTGTAAACAATTAGGTATTTGTGTCAGATCATAGTGCACTTTGCATATACTCTCACGTAGTATTATAATGAAATGTAGAGACTGAAGCGTGTCCTAAAATTGGAATGAATTTCGTCCATTGTGGGTAAGGAAGGATAATGTCGCAACGAATTCAAAGCACAATTCCTATGGCTGCAAACAAAGAGGCTCAAATTATACACACGCGGCAATGGACATGACATACCTTGTCCTGTCATAATGTATCTCTTGTGTACTGTACTTACACTAAAGATTTGTTCTGAGTACAGAGAGAGTGTTTGTGTCAGTCTTTTGTCTTTTTAAGCGTGTGTGAAATGAAAAGACGAGGAACATGGGTAGCTCTGTAAGGGGAAACACATTAACGACGGCTCCTTGAAAGGGTAGAGGAAGTTGGGCGAACCAGTGTTTGCATTTTGCCCAGGACGGTGGGGAAAATGGTTTTAACCAGTTTGGTGGTCAAAATTGTAACAAAAAAGGCTGGAATAAACTTCAGTTGTATGGCGACTACAGTAAATGACCATGCAACTATTCCCACCCCAAATGACAATTTTCCGCCGAAGTAGAATTAACCAACTGAAGATACCTCACAGGTGACAATGGACATTACCATTTTCTACTTATAAAATTCTGCTCTTACTTTTGTCGATTTTGCTGTTTTAGCAATTTTTAGTCACTTTGATTTTCGTGATTTCATGAAATTTAGAAAAAGGTGACCTACCTCACTTTATGGGCAGGGGTTAGTGATAACAAAGCATGGAGTAGGTAATACGATTTAGCCTGTTGTGATACTAGAAAGTACCACTTCGAAGATGACGAATAAGAGGGAGTGGGGATAAAAATATTTGGTATCATAATTAACGTATGTTCCTTAAGCACACACAAAGACAGACAGCGGGGAGTATAATGGCAAGTGAGAGTGAACTGAATGAGCAAGCAAAAATCAAAGTACTACTAATAAGCAACAAGTATTAGCAAATGTTTAGTGCTCTATATAGCAAGAAAGACGCAAGATTTCAGATTTCGTCTACTAATGTAGAAAAGGGATTTGATCTGGAAGTAAAACGTGGCCGAGGTGAGGGAGTAGCGAGCGAGAGAGATTGTTCTGTACACACATCAGTACAATATGGACTAGGCTTGGAGGTCAGGTCAGCAGAGAGAATAGAATGTGCAAAAGGCAGAAGCTTTGTCAGCAGCAGCAGCACCAGAGCACAATGATGACATAACCTTATAATGTGCTCGTGTGTATACAGAGAAGAGATTGAAAGGGCTGCTGTGGTAGTGAAGTATATGGAAAGTGGGAAAGGGGGCCAGAAGAGGCCAAAAATTGGAAATTGGACGCTTCGGGGTCACAGTGACGAGAATGTGTGATGTGGTCCACATTTAACGCTCAGATTACCAACTCATCCTATTTGCCTCCTTTTGGTCGCACAACTGGAGCACAGAACACAACAGATTAGTCCACTTATCCTCGATAATTCCTTTTCACTATTTATGCTGCACTTCTCTCTGTTGTCTGTGTCTCTCGCTCACTTCTCCAATTTTACTCCTCTATTACCACATCATCATCACAATTACCGCATTACTTATAAGACTTGGTCTTGCGCACGTTCCTCTCTCTCTCTGTCTCTTCTCCAATCCCTCTGCAGTCTAATAACAAATTACTTCTCCATCTGCTTCTTGATTCTCCTTCACCCGTCTGCGCCTCAAATTACTATTCTTCTTCTACAGAAATTGCTACATTCTACTAGTTTAAACAATCATTGTCTGCTTCTTGTCACCATCACATCAACATAAACGATATAATATGACGTGACCCAATCTAGAGCCACGCCTCCTATATCACCACCGTTAAAGACAATGCATCTTCACCCGCATTTTCATCCACTTGAAAGTACATACTTATTATGCCCGATGGCTACTAACTAGAGTACATAATGAAAAGGGAAATTTTGACGTCATCGCTTGCCACATCACCAAATAAAATCCCCGCTAATCTTACTTACGTGGATGTAGAATCTCTGTGTAAATTTTTTTTTAAATCCAATCCCAATAATGCCGGGTTTCCCAAAGCACTACCAACTATCAATAGTAATAACACGATACACTCTTACATAGTACGATAAATCAGGTAATGTCAACATTGGCAGATAGTAATTCGTAATGCATATAAATAGAATGCTTCTGTACTTTGAAGCTGTGTAATATTCTATTCTATTCTATTGAGTGTTGACAGGACGAATATTATTTTTGAATGGATGACACGTGTGCAACCTTAATTTCTGATTGTGCTGTGTGACTACATTATATTGTAGGCCCTGGTTGTGTAAGACCTTAAAGCTTCTTAAGTAGCCTCTGTATTAAGCGAACAAGGTGTAATTACAGAAGTCAATGATATTTGCAAAAGGACAGAGAGCAGGACAGGGCCAGTCTTTTCTTTTGCACAGTGCATGGACACAGACGTCTATTAGTAGTAAGTGAGTAAGTGTAGTCTCTGCGGCGAGATATTTGACACTGTACACAGAAAAGACAAGAAACAATCCATTAGAGCCGCAGAGGAGAGCGTCATCTCGTCTTAAGGTGAAATTAGAATGCTTTGGATTGTTGTGTTGTGAATTGTGATATATGGGAGGAAGGTGACTTGACTTAAGTGTTGGCGTACGTACGGAGCATAGAGAGTTGTCTAGTGGTCTAAATTTTAAGTCTAAGGCTAAGAATAAGGTAACAAGGTGTCTTGTCTTCTGATCGAGGAAGGGAGTATGGATGGAAATTGAGTATAGTAGGTAATGAGGCTACGAAATGGTAAAAAGAGGGCAACGTCTACTAAATTTGTCCTCTCCTAATTTCCAATCAAAGGCAAAACTTTTCTTTTCGTTCTCCTGACCTCAACAAGCCAGCAACTGCACAGAATAAATGTGAAACTATTCTCATTCTCAGCAGCAGTGAGTGAACTCAAGTCAAGTCAGTCAGCTTCACTCTCGTCTAGACACAGGAATTACTCCATCGCGAAACACCGTAGCACACTTCTCACTTCATTCTTCATGTTTCCATATAGATTTTATATATTCAACAACAAGAAACTAAACTAAGTCAAACTCAACTCTCTCTCTCTTACTCTAAAATATACTTTTCGAGATGTGTAGCACGTGCAAAGCCTCTGCACACATAGACACACATGAAACAGTGTAAAAGTGATTTAGTAGAACACGTTTTGTATTACATAGTCAATATGTGTGTACATGCACATTTTGTATTTAAATACTTGTTGCAACTACAATTAGTGTCAAACAGTGTTACTATGCATGGATGTCTATGTTGTTGCAATAAATGCATTATAAGAGCAGATATAGTTTGTATATGGAGTGTAGAGTAGCGTGCTTTTGCTGTTTGACAGATGAAAATGGAAACGATTCGAAAGTCGGAAGTGTGTGTGTGTGGAAGCATATGAGAAGTTTTGCATTTACACTATAAATCAACGTGAACATGTATATCTTCATGTAACTAGCACTTGGTTAATGTGTGTACACGTTTTACTTTGCTGAGGAAGCTTCATAGAGAATAGGAAAAGTGTATGAGCCCAATTTCATCGACTGTCATGTCATATCTCTGTTTCTAGTCATTCAGGCCATTTTCTCCTGCAGGTTTCACTATTTTACATTTCTCCTGCTCTGATGCTCTCAATTCACAACCGTCACAAATCTTATTTCCTACATTTTCTATTTTCATCACTTTCCTTTGAGGAGGAAGACCGGTGTGCTGTACAATATCTTTTCCATATTTCGAAAGTCGGAAGGAACTCGGCGTTTACCTACTGCCTTACTAATTTATAATGTAAAATATTTCTAACGCGTTTCTGTTCCTTAGTGCGCAGCATACAATTACGAAAATATCTAAACAAACTAGTCTCTAGAAAATTGTATAAAACAACAAAATATTTTCAAAGGCTCCAAGGGAATTTAATTTTATTGATTATGTATTGAATTGAGCATAATTTTTTAATATTCTCGATTTGTGCAGATGAAAGCATTGCCTATGATTTTTCACCGAGTTAGTTGGAGTATTTGAATTTTTAAAGCTTTAATACAATTTATTTGTTCGAGAAGTATGTGATCATTGTTAAATCAAGTTTTGGTTATCATCTATTTATATACAATCGGAATTTTAGTTTGCCGTAGCCGTAACTGTGGAGGACACCCGCATTGTGCATGCACATTTAAAATTGCATCTGACACAGCCTTCAGCAATACAGCTAAATTATTAGAAGGTAATACGAATCTACACGGCAGCATACAATTTATGAACACACATTTCATTCGTTTTACGAAAAATTCCATTTTAAAAGCATCATTTCATCATTTTTGACATCATCATCCTGTTCAACATCTTTGTGTACACAAATTAAATTGCTGTTGCACATCATCATCATTAACTAAGTGGAACACCGAGACTTTTGATAACTTCTTTGTAGCCTTTCCTCGCATAGTATTAAGGTTATGCAAACATTCAATACTTGCTGTGAAGTGATTTACCGTAATTCTATTCACCGATGACAAACGAACAACGTTTACATGAATTTATGTAACACGTATTTGTATTTCGTATAAATTACGGAATTCTCTTTGCACACTAAAGTTGTAGATATACTACTAACAAAAGTATAATTTGCGCTCTTAGAAATTGTACACTTAGTCAGCAAGAAATGCAGGCACACTTAAACTGTAAATAAATAAACGGTGAAAATTGATGAATCTAGCAAAAAATGCTAAAAATAAAAAATTGATTCAATCGTTTTATCTGCGTCATGCATAACGCGATGAATAACCTACAGAATTGTATTACAATTTCATAAACACAAAAACCCCAACTTTTCTCCATGGTCTTTAAATTAATACTAAAAATATCCCTTGAAATATTTTACGAATTTAAACGTAAACTACCAGAAAATTCCAATCCTTAAAAAACAGCATAACAAAATAAAAAACTGAATTGCAATCTATTCAACGAGCAACCGTAATCGCGAGCACTGCAAATAATCTGCACACTTTAAGTGTAATTACGAAGGACACAATAAAAGCAAATATCGTTTCAAAAATATCAGAGAAGCTCCTCTCTTCTTGCTCGTTCAGAGGAGACTGGTTATCAGAGAGATGCAAGCTCCGTGTTGTTGTCTTGTGGCCGAGTCACAGGGAACTGACAAAGAGAGTGGCTGAGAACGAGTTGCAGTGTCATGCAGTTCACTGTGACTACTCACCAAAGAGTACACAGTACACGTTCAAACGGAGGAGGAGGACGAGTCAGACCATGCAGCAAAGCAGACAAAGAAAATTGCCTCAGTTACTTTATTACTGCGCTTACTTGATTAGGTTGTTACAGCATATTGCATTTATATACATTTACACGATATAATATCTGTAACAAAAAAACAGTCCTTCCTTACTCTAAAATGCACGATGCCTAAGTGTAAACTAGTACGGTGGACGAGTTCAAAATTCACTCGAAAAGGGGAGGGCGATATTAAAATACGAATAATAATATCATTTCATTCAACCTATCTTTTTATATATTAATCATATAAATACTATCTCTATCTAACTAGTGGAAAAGCAATGCACCTTTCCTTCCTCATTGTTTTGTTACGCTGAGTACGAATTACTATACTAGGCATGCATCTACCACACTACAATAAACTTCAGTCAACAGTCACACGTGTTTCCTTTGTCTCTATCAAGAATTTGATCTTGTTGCTTTTATATGTACTGCTATGTACTGTGTAATAAGAAACGTTACGTAGTCGTCCGTTCACAGATACTACAATTAGATAACAATAGTACATATAATATAGTAACTGTTACGTTAAATTTATTAAGTCACCACTACAATTTCAGCATGTACCAATTTAAATGCATTCTATACCTACGAAGCATACCTTTAGATTGGTCATTAACTTTCCATGCATGTGTAATAGCCCACTGTTGTTTGGTCGATTGTATAACTCATCGAAACGTGAATGCAATTCATTATATGGCATTTATTTAAGCAGGTAAGGCTACTGCTGCCTTTTGTATGATACACTATATACTTTGTTTATTATAATATTGTAATATGGTATTCCTTTCGTTTTTTGAGTGGTGGTAGTGCTGTGTGTGCAAATACGAGAGCAATAGAAAGGATTTCTTATGTAACAGGTGCAATTACTCTGCTACCACTATTAGCTAACAACGAGTTTCATTATTCTAGTGGTGGTGAGATTTGCATGGGTTTATGGGACAGAGAGGGAACTGAAGGGAATATGAAATGAAAGTGTGACAAGAGGAGAGAGAGCTGAAGAAGTGGAGTTGGCTTCCTGCTGGAGAGTTTCGAGAGTCCTTGTCTCCTGCCTAGTGACCTAGTACTGAGAATTGTGACCCACATTGTCCACCTATTGCCAGCACCCAGTTTCACATCCTAATATCTCTTTTTGCCTCACTGTACGTACTACTCCACTATTTTATCGTCAGTGGCGAAAGCGTGTGTGCTCTCTCGAGAAAGCACAATCATAATAAACAGATAAAATGTGTAGGTAGTGCAGATGGGAGTAGGTGATGGGCACACACTCACAGTTCAGCCAAGGCAGCCAAAGCCTACACACCTGAGTCACTCAAAACGAAATCAAAAGTCTAGTCACTTGTCACCTCATCTTTTGATATTTGGAACGTACTCATTGGGAACGATTTCTAATTTTATTGTATGTATACAAGTTGGAGTGGAGTTCTTTTGCAATGGGATTAAATTAAGTATATATATATATACTTTGTTTTACATTTAGTATTCAAATATTTACAGGTTTTAACTTGTGCACATTTTATGTTTTCATGACGCAGGTCTATTTGTACCTTATAATCGATAATTGCTGATTTTGTAAAATTATGTTCATCGATTTTGTTAAACTAACAGGAAGCACTTTTGTGTTACGATTCCTATATATAAATAATATTAATTACGGTAAACATACCTACAAAAATTATTAGTTGTGAAGGATCATGCTTTTTTGTACACAGGCGCGCACAACTTTTAATTGTATATAATTGCCACTTTCTTAATTTTGTGACCCGATTGATGGTGTGCATATTAGGAGGTATGTGCATGAAATGACAACCGTGGTTGAATCAGTACAGAGCACATGTTCTGTGAACACAGCGGACGGAGATTTCTCAACTTCTCTTTTCGTCAGACTTCACTTCAGATTTCGATTTCACAGAGAAAGTCTTCTTTTCTGCTGCTGCTGCATATCGTCTTCTCCATTCTACTCACAAGATACGATTCTTTGGTGCAGCACACTTTCCATCTCCATGAAGTTTCCATTTTCCCATTTCCGTTTCTAACCTCTCACTTTTGAGATATACCAGTCACCTGTAATATTATTAATGCCATATCGCTCCTATAACCTTTAATATTAACTCTCTTTTTATACTTTGGTATGTATATTACATAACTAGAAAATTTGTCTGTACTGTAAACATATGCGTACATCAAGATTCTTACAGATTTCTAATTTCGGACTATCGTATATTCCATATATATAAAATGCCACTACAATTGCAAATTAACAATGCAAAATAATTTGAAACCATTTATTTACTTAAAACATGTGCGCATTATTTGCATCCCACTAACTAACAGATGAAAAGAATTCAGCAATGAGTAATCCACCATAAGAAAAACAGTGTCTATTGTACTACCTGTTGCCGGAAGCAGTAGACTGTTAATATTGCATTCGTTCCACAAACAAGCAACGCGCACACAGCAAAAAACCAAATATTATAGGAAACGGAATGGTAAAGGGTGACAACAGGATACACAGGATGTACATATTATTTTGTAACCACCAACGAACAATTATTCGACTGTTCCTTCATTTTTTTGCCTTCATTCCCCAAAGTCATTTATTTGCATTGAAATTGGCAATGGGGACTAGAAATAGAATGTGAGTTCTTGTACTTCATAGAATTTGCCCTCCTACGAAATTCACTTCTCTTGAATCCATGGTCCCATTCTAATTCTAAGTTGATCTGTGTAGGACAGAACATTGACATTATGTAGGAAGGAGTCCACGTCCATGTCCATGGTCCCATTTTTCTTTGGTCAAGAGCACTCACTTCTCCTATTATATTATAGGCTCTCCATTTCCCATTTACATATTCTATTATTTCATCAAATCAAGGTGCTCTCTCTCTCTCTCTCTCTCACTCCCTGCTCCTGCTAATACTATTTACCAGCAGCATTCTTTTCTATAATAAATAATAGTTTCCATTTAAATTTGCAAACATGAACAGGGGCGCACATCGGCGCACTTTTTCGCCACAAGACATAGAGATAGACATCGGCTCATAGGTGAACCTTCATCAGAACGCATTGACAAACTTTGGCATTCACATGCAGGAACTTGAGCTCATTCTTTTCTTACACACATTATGCATATAAATACATAATGTTGACATTCAATAGCATCTTAGTATACATTATATATATATATCTCTCCCAGTGCATTCTGCAGTTTTTCCTATGACTGATATGTATAGTCTCAGTGTGTATAAAAATGTACGTATATCTTTGCCAAATCTTTTGTAGTGCACACAACAACCATAGGTGCAATTTTCTGACAAGCCAAGCGAGTCAGCGTCTTGGCTTGAACGGCTTTGCCCTCGCATACTGAAACAATCATCTTTGGCAAGGGGCAATACCACAAACAGGTGATCAAAGCATTAAACCTTTAGGTATTTTTTTTGCAAGATTGTACATAGTTCCTCATTGTTTATTCCTATACACATTCACATAGCATAGACACGGAAATTAACATGGATTCAATAGAATTAAACAATCTTCGTGTATCATCAACAACAGGACGGCTTATCAAGGAACCATTTCAATTTTTTAAAGAAATTTTGATATTTATTACATGCACAGGGTGTTAATTACTTGAACTCTTTCCCACATTAAAATATTGCGCAATATAATTACTCTTGTAGGATAGTAGCATCAATCTGCCCATACAAAGTGATGACGTCAATCATCAAAGTATGAGTACAAGGTCTACAACAGGATACGAATGTTTTCATACTTAAAATGCGGCTATGGGTGCTTGATAAAAAAATGCGGGCAGAGTTCTTGGAAAAATTCAGGAGAATCTATTTGGAGTGGATGGAGGCGAAGCATCAGGAAGGATAGCACTACAGAGAGCACGTATTGTGCCACACATTGTCTCACCTCATCACAATAATGTTCTTTTCCCTGGAATCCAATCTTAGTCATCCTAATAACAAGCGGGAGCAAACCAATGATTACACTTGACATTTCTATGACTAATTATGACTGTATTATACAAAAAGATGGGAGATGGCGAGTGCATATATTTGAAGGGGAGGGCATATTTCTGCACAGCTACATACGAGAACTGTATTTGGCCTGGCTTTTCGTTTTCTCACTGACTCTCTGCAGGACGGATGAGGTTACTGGAGTTAGTCATGGCGGTGGTTGATTTGGTGTGGCTGATGATACGAGGAGGAGGATGAGTCAAGTGTGTGTGTTCATTTTAGTGATAAGCTCGTATAAAAAGTACGGGAGAGAAGGGAAGGCTGCTGTATGGAGCACACACACACACATCACAGGAATATGGGAGAGGAGACCTTGGCCATTGGCACGGCTAGGCCAACCTCACAGTCTCAGCTCCGATTCCAAGGTTTCCAGGGGTTTCCAAGGTTGGCTAAGTCGGCGGCGGAAGGTCGAGCTCAGGCTCAAGGTTGACTCTCCACCTTCTCCAGCCGAATCCACTCCACTTGCCAACCATCATCAGGGCCAAGGACATTCACTCACACCAACAGCTCCTCTCTCTCTCTCTCTCTTTCTACCACCACCACCATATCCTCTACTCAACTGTGCACACTGAGTCGTCTTCACTTCAAAAACTCTCTGTGTGACGCAACATTTCATACAACATTCGGGTACATACACACATTACTCTTCTTCTTTTTCGTGCACTCCCCTCTTCTAATTCTCCTAGTAGTAGTCATGAGCTAACAAGATACACAGAGTGTCTCACTCTCTTCACAGTCACAGTACAGAACATAATGTGCATGTGCATGTTTCACCCGTTGTCTCTTGGCTGGGCAAGAGAGAAAAAATTACACCGATCCCAATGCCACTTATTTATAGGCATACATCTTTCTCCATAATGCAGTCAGGGTGCACACTTACATTCACATGAAAGACTCTTCAGTTGAGATTTTTCACAATATGCATGAAAGTGTGCTCAAGATCTTACTGATATCGTATAAAGACTTGACACTTGAAATCCTGTTCAACTAGTAGTGCTACAGTTTTATCGCGCTGAACGTTGGACTCTGGAGTTTCTGATTCTGAACTACGGACAATTGGAATACATTTTTTTCATTTTTTGTAATTATTACACTTTATGGACTTGCAACTATGGCCTTTGGTGGCTCATATGACATTGAAACTAGGAAGAGTCAAATTGGGATTCTCAAATAATAAATTTTTGTAGATAATAGTGAACCTTGTAATGTGAATGCATTAAATTTAGATCCTTGTAGCGTAGTGTGTTAACATTCCATTGTGTAAGTTAGTATAATACTTAATAATGTATGAGTGGGCATTGAGAGAAATTTATTTTAATTGTATTCGTTATAATCTACTGTACACCAGTGCTTGCCTAACCCATTTGGCATTGACATTGGAAGAGCTTTGCTGTGCTCACCGCGATGAAGACATCATTACCTTGGCATTGGCATTGACATTGAAGCTGTGTGTGCCACGACAATGAATTAGAATAGAGAGAATATTAAGTATATATGGGAGAAGGTGACTTGTTCTGTGCTGTGAAGAGGAAGAAAGAAGCGAAACAGGATCAACCTTAAAGATATAAAGAGAACAATAATAAATTTCAGTAGAGTTTACGTAAAAAGTGTTCATGCAAAGTATTGTGTGCAAAGAATATTATGGTAATACAGACAGATTATAAAAATAGCATGATGGTATAGAAAGGCCAGCGAGGCCAAAGATTGAATATCTTTGGCACAGAGTCGACGATGATGGGGAAATTGCAAAATTATTCGCAAAGTCAAGGCGAAGGTAATGGCAATGGCATTGGCCTGGCCTAGAGAATTTCTGCGATAGGGCACGGAATTTCTGTGTATTACCTATGTACAAGTATTAATGATAGGAATTCGTGCACACATGGAAAGTTATGAATATTTTGAGGTGAGGAAGGTGGTGCTGGTACCCATACATTATGTGCACATCCCAGTACTGCAATTATAATACACTTTTTGTTGTACACAGTAGCAAGTATTAACGATCATCAATGAGCAGTGTTAAGTGTCTCACATGCACACACAACATACGTTACGGAGATTGAGGTGCGTACAACACGTCAATGCATAGGAGAATGATAGAAATGGGAGATGCAGAGAGAGGGTAACCTTAACCATGAAAGTGGTGGCCGTGGCAATGGTCTTGCGAGTAGTGACATTGGGCGTCTTCCATAGGGTGACGCTAACCTCGAAATCGGGGAGACGATGAGATAGACCTTCCAGTTCCAGGCGGCCTTCACTCCTCTGCTCATCAGTTCATCCGCCGTCATCCTGCGCTACTTACGCTTTCCACTTGTACACTCCGCTACCAACAACCTGTGTTTTTTATACCACTGCCTGCACACTTCAACCACTGTATGTACTATGTGCACTACAAAATTCCCCACCATCACCATACTAACAACGTACATCTTGTGCACACTCATAACAGCTTGCACTATGAAGTCAAGTCAAGCCAGTTCAGCTTAAACCAGCACCAAAGACGCAGCTGCAACAACTTTTTGCCTTTTTGCTAATATGTCGATGTATTCGCATAAAAACTTGTTCGTGGTCTGCTCTGCTGCTGGACAAGTTTATGTATACTCATTTACACGCTCCGGTTTATTTTTAGTATGCACATGATGGAATTTCCACACTTTAACCAACGTGATGGGATATTTTTGCATTCTGTTGTACTTTTTTTGGAATGAGTGACATTTTTAGCCACGTCTCCATTTTCTGTCATCTATTACGTTTTATACTTTGTATTCTCATTGTAGATTGTGTTGAACTTCCTTATTGGCATTTCTCCTTACAACTCATTATTAATAGCCATGCTGACAGAATAAATACTGACATTAATTTTTCCACAGAATTGGGAGAGTTCAGTTTATCAATGTCAAAGGAAGTGAATTACGTGCACGAGAGAGCATCATCACTCACCCTGGTTTCATTCTCAGAACGGACTCTTATGTATGAATCGCACGATAGACGGGCGAGGTCAACCCATAATATAATATCGTCAAGCTTTTTTACATTTTAGCATGCAAAGCAGTTTAATATTAAAATGAACGCACTACTTACTTAAACTACGGCAAAAAAACCAATTGCATGATGTTTATCAATGTAATCATACATTTTTAATTACATTAAGTATGTATTACATAATGTAGCAGTAGCAGCTCATACAATACAAACTTTGCGTTGGCTTCTGTTTGTGTGCATAGATGACGTATATTCGTCTGCTGATTAACCTTCCTTTGTTTTCAGTGCTGCTGCTGGTGTGATCTGGTGGTAGCACGGGCGGAGTGGCGTGCAGATTTTTCCCACTCACTCACTGACTGCTAGAATATCGACAAAATAAATTTTTGGCAAATGTGCCTACAACCTTGCATTGAGCGCTGTGTGCATATCTGCCGCCTGTGAGTGACTGACTGACTGAGAGCAGGAACAGGAATAATCTTTTTATGCGACGAGTCTATTCCTCCTGTGTATTGTACATGCACAACAAAGTGTACACATCTAATATACACAAAGAGAGTGTGGATGTGCAGATATGGAGACCTTGATCTTGGTGATCTTGAGAATGCGTGTAGCGTGTGGGAATATGGATGCAGAGAGAGAGAGAGAGAGAGGGGAGACGCGGCGAGATATTGGAGTAGGCTCTGTGAGACAGGCGAAAAGAGAGAGAGAGTGCGAGAGCGGATTGGTTCGGGAAGGAAGCTGAAGGAGGACGACGCGTTCCCATCATCGGCTCCTTTGCTCTTGATTGAGGATCGAAGGTCTCCCCATGACCCTCGAATGCGGTTCAAGACTACCCGGAACTCCGACTCATACGATTCACTGCCAATTTCGACTGCCGGCTCTACAGCCGACCTTACAGCCGTTGGCTGGCCCTCACTTTCCATCCTTACTCACGAAAGTCACCTCACTATTGTGCTCATGCACTCTCCGTGATCACGGTGACGCACTTCGGAGCTACTGACGGAGCCTTCTGATGCTCGGCTCTGTCCATGCACTACGATATAGCCTAGACGAGAGACCCCATTGCTGAATCCGCACCTCGTAATCAGATGCACAGGCCTTGAATCCGAATTTCTAGTTCAGTTCCCTACATGCAGACACATCATACCCTCACAGTGTATTTTGGACTCTGCATTTTTGTAAAATCCTATATCAGACAGCAATGGATGCCATGCTCTGACAACATAATGTGCAGAGCATGTGGACAGGAGGACAAGGGAGGAAGACAAGGGAGGTGAAGGATGCAGATTGGAAGTTTACCTTCTTTGGTTTACAGATACTAAGGATTGTTCTGTTATATTTTATTTACAACACATAGATATATACATACTTATTATTAATTTCTTGGTGTGGCACGATTTAATTATTACTCGTACACTAATGTGAGATTCGGGTACATTGTTTATTCAACGTATTTAACATTTACTTGTATCAGGCAACAGTTGGTTGTGCTTGGTGAACGAATGAATTTGTAGAAATTGAAACACCAAACCAGTGTTATTATTGTGAACTAGTTGGAAAAATTATTTATTTAAAAATAAATATTCGCTCTACAAATTCAGTACTTGCATTTATACATTTACACTTCTGATAAAAGTAATATTGGCAAAAAACATTTATTTGTGCTGCCCGGTAGAGTATTGCAGTATCTGTGAATTGAGAGGATCGAGTTTTTTTAAATGGTTCCTACATGAGGAAATACAAAATAATTGACACAATTATAATCGTAATTCACCATTCGTTTTTACTCGCTGGTATTGCGAGCATTCTTGAGGATATTTGAAGCTCGAGATTCGCCGGTGATTCATATAGGAAAATACGGTGTCATGAAAAACAGTATGGAGTTTTTTATCTTAATAAAGCAATAATTTTTTAAATGATATCTTTTTTTTGTTTTACATACTCCCCATAACGGGGCAATACTCTCACCTGGCATCATAAGATTTGTCATAATATTAAGCATTTAAGTATGCAAGCCCCATATTTGCCAAAAGCATTCATAAGGTCTAATATGTGTAAATTGCAAGTTATGCGAAATCCGCTGAATCTAAAACTATTTCGATTTCAATTTCCACTTATATTCATGCTAGTTTTTGACAAAAAATCAGAATCACAAATTGCCTGCCGGGGAAAATCGTATTAATCATTTAATTCATACATAAAAAACTGAAATAAATACTCTTATTATATTGTACATTCATCATCATTGAAACATTTACTCGCAGAAGCCCAAACTTGACTTTTTAAACAGAAATCGGATAAAAACTTTTTATTGACTACTGTTGTATGAAAAGACAAAATTATTAATTATGCGTTGCTTATACAGGTCACCGATGCCTGTTATAATAATATTACGGTTCATACTTATGGTTCATCGAGAGATACGTGCGGAAGCGGCATGGCGCTTAATTTCAGTATGAAATCTAATAAATACATCTGCAGTCTTATCTCATAAGGATTATTAGTAACATAAAATCCGGGAACACCAGCTTTCTCCAGCATGACCTGTTGGTCGCTTACTTTTTGGTCCATTTGTAAAACAATTTTCATGTCATTTTGTCTCATTTCTAATTTCTGTCGATTCACTAATGTTTCATATTCCTTGGGATACGTTCTTTTTGTCCCTTGTGTGTCCTTGAGGAGACTTCGGTCCACTTTAATTACAAAAACTTGATTACAAAAAATTATTCTACATCGTACTGAAATTTAATTATATGTTAATAAAAGCACTCCGTGTTAGTCAACTTAGTCAACAACTTACGTCTGTGTCTATCAGCAATAGCTACCCGAGCTTGAAATAGATGTTTTTCAGTTACATCTTGGATTTCTTTCAATCCTTTGACAATTTCAAAAATTGTGTCGTGAAGTAAAGTATTTGCTAAACCAGAAAGAAGTTCCATTGGAACACGTTGTTGGTATTTACTTTTAAAAAATTAAAAAATCATCGATTTATTTTCAGTCATCAGTACAGCATATTTATCGTTTATACGGAACAGTGTCTTACGAAGGAAGTTCAGACGCCATTTCTTGAAGTTTTTCCAATATAAAATAGAGACGATTTTGAAGGGCTTGGGCTTTTTCCATTTCGCTAAACAATTTAGTAGTAATTTCCGGTTCTGTTAGCTGAAGTGCTACACTTGAATCTGCACCTGTGTTATTAGGAATAAATACAAAGTTAAAAAATGTGATTTTGAATAAAATCGATAAAATTATGAAACGCTAAGTAGAATAAAAACGAGTATGGACGAATTTTTTATTCTTGATAATTTTAATGCTAAACTTATATATAAAGTCTTACAATTTGCACATTAACCACTGTTGACGAGTGACCACTGATTGTGGGTCATGTCCTGGTCCTGTGCCACCAGACCCACTCACAACAACTCACACAACACACAACCAAACAAATTATTTATTTATTTACGGCAAAAAATTTAGTTTCTTATGAAAAGCTAAGTTGTCATAATTTGAATTTGGAGCAAATTAACAAGGAAAAGTACGAAAAGACATACTACACAACAGTGATCTGTGAGATCCGCTCACGTTCACGTGCTTTTATGGTATTTATGTACAAGGTGGGTGGTGTCAATATGTGACTTTTATTTGAGTCGTCATATCATAATTATAACTCTTCTGGGCAAAATGTTTCGCAGCAATTATAGTGTACTAATTACACGGTGGAATAGGAGTGCAAAAAACTATAGTTTTCAGGTTCACACAATTGTCGTTGCCAATTCAATTAGACAGAATTAACCTGAGGTGCTCGTGCATTAAAATATATTAAAGTTCCTGGAAGTAACACGATCCACATATTAAATACTGTGATTGGGATGTGATATATGAAAAATGACAGGGCACTTTGGAAATAAAGGAAATGTGCCTTTTCAAAGAAATTCGCATTACGGGATATGGTGTTATCTGATTGTTTTGCTAACACTGAATAATTGTATATGGTAATTTGAAACAAATTGTAAATACTATTCAAGGCTAAGATTGCCCACTATAACTATATACTACATGCTGGCAGAGTGTGGTGATCCATTCATTCTATAAATTTATATGATCAAAGTGTCAAGGATAACAGTAAATTCTTACCATAAAGGATATCGATTTTAATCACTTTATTCTGTGTAAGAATTATCGTTTTATTTTTCATGCATCTGTACTTTATTTTCACTTTCAGGGGCACAGCGGAATTATTGGAAGAAACATTTGAGAATCGCACTGTGGATGAAATTATTACACCGAGTGATATTTGCAAAGAAATAGTGGTGCGATTTGCTTCCGCCATTTCTAATTTCACCCTTTGTTCAGTCACAAATGCTCGTCCTATACACCTGTGTCAGTGGTGTGTCAACAAATACCTAATTGTAGGACAAACACATCATGACTTCACTGCAGTAAGGAAGCGTAAAATTACATTTTTGGACCACAGCAATATTTAAATAAAACAAAATAATTCCGAATTTAATTTTATAATCGTTTACAATTAAAATGGAGATTTTGAATTTCAGACAATTGACGATAAAGGAAATCCATGCCAAGGATATTTTACAAATTTAGATCGGATCGAAATAGTCTCTGAAGCATACAAGTACGTCCACAATCTTTGGTCCAAGGGAAAATGCGATTGTAAGTACGACAAATACATGGGATCAGAACTAAAACAGATTGAAAACATGCAAATAAATGAAAAGTGTAGAATTAGTCTACATAACATACTAAACAAGAATTTGGAATAATAGATTGTTTTGAAAAATCGGAGAATGGATCACTGATTCCGAGTGCTACGGACGACACAGTCAAATTTGAATTGTTTTACGAACTAACTAAATCCTGTTTGGACCTGGGAGGAAATGACACTTGCCAAAGGTGTAAGACACAGTACAGCGAACTGAACAACTTTTTCATAAAAATCGGAGAAGAAGATGGAGAAAATATATGCTTGGATATCGTGGATACGGTACATTTTTCAAGAACTCCTTACTAATGACCAACTCTTTGCTAACACTTTGTACTTGATAATTATTTTATAGATGAATACAACTAGAGAGATTTGGTCAGGAACTTTTAATTGTATCCCAGAAAGAGTAGTGGATCGTTGGCTCAATGCAGCGATGGCATTTATTGCCATTGCAATACCGTTATTTTTCTACATTATGGCGGCCATATTATCAAATAAGCAAGAAGCTCGTGTTCTACACCGTAAGACATAAAATTTGTCAAAATTCTGTCAAAACTAGAACACTCAATTTTACGTAAAACTACATTAAGAGTTTATGGCTTTTACAGAAAGACGTCTTGCAGAAGTATTTGCTGTTACTTCTCAAAGTGATCGTGGTCTTTCAGAAGAACAAGCATCAGTCAGTGGATACTCCATCTCAGTGTTCCCTCCGGCAAATGAGAACTGTCCTTCTCCACCCCCAGGGCACTCACTCAGTGGCTCTGGCTCACCCATTGCAAAATCTAGGGTAGACTAACACACACAACATTTTTCAAAAATAAATACGGATACCAAAATTTTGGATGATCAGAAAGGGGAAAACGATGGAAGTACCACTCTTTAAGTGTACAGTCGAATTTAACGCAAGCATTTCTAATACTCAACTGTGATTTGAGGCCTTAAGTCGCCCACTAATCAAGCAAAGAGCTACCTTATCTGTACTTTCTGCACTGTTGTTTTATAAGAAGTTCATACATTTAAGAGATCGTACCGTACTTTCCATTTTAATAATCATGTTGTGGTAGAGCAAGAGACGAGTATCTGATCTGACATAATAGTATCGTAATTTTTAAAGTTACCAGCTCCTATCACTCTAGAATTTCAATGGTTTGAACAGATCACTAAACGCCAAATCTAATGGTTGAAATTCTTGAAATGCTTAAAATCCCGTTATAATAGTACACACATTATTTGAAAATTTGCTTTTATCTTAAATATTACTTTGTATCGCACATTTTTTGACAATTTATTTTTGAAGTGTATTTTTGAATTGATGGGATTTATCCAGACAGATTTTCTTTCATCATTTTCATTTCTTGTGTACACTGTTGTGTCTCCACTCGAGACTCTCGAGGGGTTCTAAATGAATGCTATTACTATTGATGCACGATGCATGCCCATTTTAAATTGTCAAATACAACAGATAGAACGGCAGATGATGCTGCTAATAAATAATTGTGATAACTAACTACCGATGCAACTCATTGTATTATTGTATTTAATTTCTCCGTCTAGTTGCCTGCATTCTGGCCCACAGTTCCGTCATTAGTACCCAGAGGCCAGAGACTTAGAATTTACCAATTACTTCTTGTGTGTCAAATCGAACTTACTATAGTCAAGTAACTAATGTACTTATTTTGGTAAGTATTTATTTACAAATATTTTCATTTTGCACCTCCTTTCCTTAGTAA
Organism: Plutomurus gul; assembly: GCA_019776185.1. Classification (NCBI taxonomy): domain Eukaryota; kingdom Metazoa; phylum Arthropoda; class Collembola; order Entomobryomorpha; family Tomoceridae; genus Plutomurus; species Plutomurus gul. Next base: position 48,699 of record JABASC010000132.1, read on the forward strand.
GTAATACACACATGATAACATGATTTTAATTATTTACAACTGTAAAACATCCATTTAAGTGAGTAAGAAATAAGCGTATAAAAATGTTTATTCTTAGATTACTTACATCGAATCATTTTCACATATTTCTTATCTTAAAAAACAGAATTCCTCTACCTCTTAAAACTTTTAAAGAGAAAATTCCCCTTAGACACCCTTATTTGGTTATATTTTCAAATAGGCTTCGTTTTATACAATGAATGAAATGTTTGAATATTTTTTCATCCATTGTGGACAACGAAGCCTAAAATTTGAAATAATAACCTCATAAAACTTTCAGGAATTGAAATGGGATGCTTCAAAAGAGCCGAATTTTCCTGAACCATGTCATAAAACGTAATTATAAAATGACCACACAAAAACTACATCTACAAAATCTACATTGGTTTTAAACAGATTTAACCATAAATTATCACTTCATTCGAACCTCAACGTGTGTTCATTATTATTCCTATTCTATTCGTATCATAGAAATCTTATTTGGATAACGTAGTCCGTATTTGTATACATTACTTTTCTCTTCTCACCTTATAAAAATCCTAAATCTATGACAAATCGTATGTTCACATACATGGTAGGTTGGGCAAGCTATTCCCGCATTCCGCAAAACACGTAATAAATATAGAAGGTAAACGTTGTGTTGTGGTGGACATTAATTGATGTCTTCTGATACATTTTTCGAAATATTATTATTACACCCAAAATTGAAGTGTCTTTGAAAATCGTTCATATGCGTGTGCCACATAAACGAGATACTAGATAAACATAGCACAATTTAAATGTTGGGGGCTATTCAAGCTAAAAAAAGTTATCAACTAAATAATTATCCAGTCTTCAAACCGTCGTCACTGCTCTTTTGTTATCTACAACGTAAAGTTAACTGTGATGTTCTCTTGAAAGACATTGAAGTATACGATGCTTCCGATTCCATTGATAATTCGCAGTCAAACCAATAACCAATATTGTGCTCGCTATATTTTGTAAACAATATAAACAACGTAACTGTATTATTGTGGTTAGCGTGAAATACATTAGTTTAAAAACGTTTTGTTACACTTGTAATATTATAATGGTAATTGTTTGCGTGAAATAATTGTAATAGTATAGTATGACCTATTTGACAATATCAATTCAATGAACTTAGCATATGTTATACAGTGAAAACGTAAATAACTTGGCTGTACAACGATCATAGTGGCGTTTTGTGCTGATATTCTGTATTATCATCTACAGCCGGCGCAGATGAATTTTTGACGTTACTCATCAAAGCAGTACAAAAACATAATTAGTTACTTTTAACATTACAATTTGGGACATGGTACATTTGATTACGAGGTAGTCACTAATATATAGTAGTATAGGTTGTATGTAGGTAGTAAATATTATACACATAAGTATTATCCTTCGAACAGATCTGATCACTTGTGGCGAGACTTTTTATTAGATTTTTTAACCCTATGAGCGGAAGACTTGGAGACTTTACTAAGTGTGTCAAAGGAACTGGTCTGAGCATTCGAGGCAGAGGAGGATTTCGCGTGATGAGTGTGCGTGTGACTTGAAGTGCCATGACTGCTGCTGTGGTGGGGGGTGACCGCAACATTTTCGTCGCTTCCACTTGCATCAGCATGAGATTCGGATTCACTATTTCTGTTGAATTGCAATCGAAGAAATATTATTTGCAACTGATGACTGAAAAGGATGAAAATGTAACCCACCCAGGAACCTATACCTGTCAATTGAAGAGTCGACATAGCCACTGACGGCTTGCATTGAAGTAATAGATGACTTTGAGAAAAGTCGTTCAGCCTCTTTAAATTTTCGATTTCTCTTGTCACTTTTTGTATTGGCACTGGTCGCTGGCTTGGACGCTCCAGACGCTCCAGCTATGTAACGATCCCATCCTCGAATAATATTGCCATATAATTGTGTGTCCTCTAAATACGAGCCTTCAAATGCGTAAATTTGTCTTTCCAAATTCGCCAAAGTATCCTATAATATGAATCATCCATGAATTAATGTGGCAATCGCAAAAAACATCATTTTTAAATTCATTTTTTAAACATTCATTTGTAATATTTAAACGATTTTGAAATTGGCGGCATTCATTGGCGCCCTAGAAAATGCAAATGTCAAATATTGGATATATTGTATGCTAAAATAATTTGAAATACCGCAATTTCAGCTCGGCGTTTCACTAGTTCGGACAATTCACCTCTTGTGTCAGGTAAACTCGGTTTTGCAACCGGTTTTTCCATAATTTGAAACAAGTTAATTGCCTTTTCTCTAAAAAATTAACTGTTTGGTGTTTGTACACATAGGCTAGGCATGGGATGATTTTACATCACCCGCCTTCACACCTAATTTCTTCCCGCTAACTCACCTCAGGATTCAAATGGTATTTCAAGATTAGCAACAGGAAAGTTTAGATGATATTTTTGTGGACTTTGCTACCTTGATATCTTCCAGTCCAATTAAAAATTTTTAATGGTTAATGTGAAGAAATATCCACAATATTAATGGAAATTTGAAAAACAACCATATTTTGCCAATATATCGAAAGGCTATGTCAAACTTTGTTTCCCGTGTCATCAAAATCGATGCAGTAACTTTAGATAACGAATTGTTTTCTTTGATCAAAAGACAACTTTTTCATATCCTCGATAGTTTGAAGGTAAATTTTTAATTCGCACATTATAATTTAAAATACAATCATGTTTGGAATACTGTGAGCCAACTTTAAATACAAAATGAAATATAAATAGCTAACCTCATGGATTCAGCGGTATGGACCGGAAGTTGAACTGATATTGAAATTTCTTATTTGGAAGGTATGAATAATATAATGCAAGTCAAAACGAGAAATATTCTACCGTTATTCTGCTTTTTCATTTTTTAGTACGGGTCACTATTACATCAATTACGTGTCTGCAATATAATATATTTTGCGTCCATATTGGTACCATCGGCTTGATTAACTCTAAACAACTATATATATTAAACACAAAAAGTTATCTGTGCGTATACTTTGTAAATTTGGTGCTTGAAAATCTTTGCATAATGTCATTCGGGAAAATTGTGTTGAGTTACGGTGATTACTTGATAAGAGAGTCAGAAATGGACATACTTCGGCGAAACCAGTGGTTAAATGACACTATTATAGGATTCTATCTTGAGTACCTCACAACCACACTAAACAGCAGTAAAATAAAGTTTTACGGACCTGAAGTGACGCAATGTATGAAGAGTTGTGAAAAATCGGACGTGCCAATTTTTTTGGGAGACTTAGATGCTGAAACGGTGAACTGGATATTTTGGCCCGTTAATAACTCCACGGATCCTAGTGTGTACAGTGGTGGGACGCATTGGTCACTTTTGGTTTTCTCACGCCCGGAAAACAAATTTTTCCATTTCGACTCTTCCAGTGGGATGAACAAGAGTGAAAACTTTGCACTTTACTCTAGGATAAACCAGTCAATTTCGGCAAACGCTACACTCCAAGAATATTCGACATGCCTTCAGCAAGATAACGGAATCGACTGCGGCCTGCATGTTATAGCGAACGCAGAAAAAGTAGCGAAATATTCCCTAATTAATAATCGTGTTAACGCATCCCCCTCCACAGCACCACAAGAAGCTCGTGATATGAGACTTGTACTTATTAATCTTATCAAGGAACTGCAAGACACTCAAAACCAAAATGAAAAATAGATCATTCTGCAATTTGTATTCAATATAATTAATTAATGTAATTTTCTATTTTACTGTATGTGGCAAAAACGATTGTAATTATTTATAACTATAACCAAATTACCTAGTAGTACATTTAAAAAACACTGTTCTTTTTAATTTTAACATTAGTATATAAGAAGAAAGGAAAGAGTTGATTCTTAAAGATATGTGTCCTTTATAGTCACTGTATTTAGTGTTACTTTAGTATTTAAAACACCATGTTATGTCTGTGTCACCAGGGTGGTCGCCCACTTTCGGGTACCAGCACATTCCCTTGCGATGGCCCTGATTCTAATATATATATAATATATCTAATATGGTCATTATTGATGTAAACAAATAATTTTGTATACAATTTTTTCTGCTACTCGTTTACCTTATTGCTATCTGATTATTATTATTACGTGCTTGAAGTGGTGTATTTTGTTACAATATTATTTAAGAACAGGTTGCAGCTATGGCGTGCTTTGTTATTTAAAGTTAACTCGTTATTAAAATTTTCAAAAATTATTGTACCAGTCCACTTGTTTGCTTTTTTAATGGGTGCCCTTTTATTATTTATGTACGTACATACGCCAGAAATCATGGACAAATGGATTTCTTTGTAGGTTTATTTAAACAGTTGGAAATTTTTAAATTTTAGTTTACAGTTCATGACAGACAATGTTCTGTGGGACAGCGACTCCTAGGAATCAAATACCCCAACAGCAAGCATAGAATAAAACTATTATTTTTCATCGATGGACTTATTCCATACATTTATCAACGCATCCCTTCCATATTCTCTGCTTGGCCTTCGACTCGTGTGGTAGGTATATAAATTCATTTATTTCTCATCATCGGCCTTTAATACGGTATAATTAGTTTGAATTGTCATTACGAATACTTTGATTTTGATTAGATACAAATGCCGTTACTTTACATTGAAAACGGAATCAAGATCGGGCATCTAGTGAATTTCTGTGCATTTCTGATTGAGAATCGTTACCCGACTTTGTCACTGCGATTGACTGGACTCGCTCAAGTACCGGCGTACGAACGTGTCCACCCATCAGTGGGCTACTCGTACCAGATTCGTGAACTACTGTGGCACCAGTTTGCCGTAAGATCCTTCCTTGTGTTTAAATTTTGAATATTTAATATTTAAAACTAATTTAATTTGCGATTTTATGATTAACTGGAGTAAATTATAAAGTTTAGTTTATTTTACTATTACTTATAAATAAATTGTTTTGTGTTTTTTGTACCCTTAGGATTTCCTAATGATTGTACTTCCTTTGATCAATATTCACCGACTGAAAAATTACCTGACTGAATTGGGGGGAAAGAGACGAATTTCTATGCAGCCACCATCAACACCTCAGAATGACGAAGTGGTTTTAAAATGTTGCTTGTGTCAAGAAGACGCTACTTTACCACAACGACATGACTCTTGTGTTTTTTGTTATTACTGCATCAGGGCTAATCTGATAGCTGATTCGAATTTCAAATGTACTACTTGTGAGCATAATACGTAGTATTTCTAGGGATTTTTTTCTTTAGTTAAAAATTCTCTGTTAGTTACCCGAATCTTATTTTGTGTAGGCGTCTATTATCCTATTTGGGAAGCGATAATACTTTAATGATCGTCACTTACAATTGTTAGTCCAGAGGGGAAAATATAGTGGTTCATGTCACAGTCACAAGGCATACAAAGAAGGGTTAAAATTGATATAAATCAATGTTTTTAGATTTAAAAGTCTATCTATCTTGTTCACAAACCTAAATAGCTAGTCACACTTTACACTTTTAGTTAATCAAGTAAGCCAATATATTGCCATGTATTTTTGGTTTCAAGGGTTTAATTTCCAGACATCTTTGTGTATGCTTTCAGCTGTTGCATTTTCATGAATACTTTTATATAAATGTACACCTTTTTTGAGTTATATTTTTTGCGTGACGAAAACTATGCGAATATGCTTGTTTTCGTATTTAGTCGCCCTGCAATAAAGTTAATTCTCTGACAATAGCTTAAATGATGATGTAATCTGTGATATTTACTCAAAAACTATACACTTTTTTCTTTACTTTAGAAAAATATAAATAAAATACTTTCATTATATTCCTGCATTGCTAGTGGTCGCTTGATATAGTATCTCAGGCGGCAATAACGGTCTGTATTCAAATACATGGACTTTGTTCATAGATTTGTTCTTATTGTAATTTCAACATTTTCAACTATGCTATCATCATATTCCTACTACCCAAATAAGATTATTGGCAGTGGATCAAGTGTAGCGCCCATGGAAATTACCAGTGTCCAATGTTCAGTTTGTGAAACTAAAAAGCTTGAGGACGCTATGAATATTTTTTCGGATTTTAGCCTACCATACCGTTACAATGTGCATTAATTTCTGTGAATTCTTTCTGAACTCTTCATTGAATATAATTTATCAAGTTAAGCTCTCCCAAAGAGAAATCTGCGCTATTAGGCGGTGTAGGCTTTTAAATAAAGAATAAAGTTGATTTAGAGCAAGAATAGTCATCAATTCACCTTGATTTCATTTGATGAATATTCATTAACTTGATACAAGTTCACATTGTTGCTAGAAAGTCTACTTTTATTTCTTTTTTAATAATGTTAAAACCACTCTCATATACGTAGTTTGTGTAAACAAAATTACGAGAAGTACTTATTCACAATCACAATGAAAGAAGCTAGAAAGATTTTGTAATAGTGTATGCAATCAGGATCAACAAGTTTATTTACAGAAAGTGTAAATTTCTTTGATTTTAATCGCATTAATAAGTTCACATCGATCGGTAATCACAAAATGTGTGAGAAAATACGCGAGGAAAGGGCAAATATTGCAAGTAAAAGATATAAAAGTGTAGATTGAGTCCGAGAGGATGCCATGCGTAACTAAAATAAACAAGGAAGGTCAAGAATAAAGATAACCAGAGGCATCATGATCATAATAGGAAGGGGGACAGGACAGGCAGTAGAATCTCTGTAAAATAAACGTGAACAACGGATGCTGAGTGAGATTACACAGAGGTGGAGGTGGAAGACAATGAGAATATGAAAAGGAAGACGCTAATAAGGAAAGGTAAATAAATAATAGTCATTAAGAATACAATTCTGCAGAAAAACGTGATATATTAGAGAGACACTGTATCATCATGCATTAAGGATTTCTCAAGAAACTTAAAACTCATTAGAGCTACAGCTTTAACATTATTATTGTATTAATCATATCACAATAAGGCAAAGGTGTAAACGAACCAGAAGCCAAGTTATTTAGCCAACAAAAGTAGCAGAAATGTTTTATCTCTTACATCTGTGTACAATAATAAAATATGGTATTTTCGTAACCTTAAATTTACTATGTAAGACAGAGACACAGAAGAGAGTTGTTTATGGAAGTTTCATTTTCAGATTAGATTATTTAAGGATAAATAATAAATACGACATGAATGAGGTAAAAATGTTTGTTCAGCCCACGGTAGTCGCTGTATTATTATTCAGTGGTGGGAAGAACAACAATTATATTATTTTATATTACTACAAATAACACAAATCTAGATTTTCTAGATACACACTTTTAATTTTAATTAAATTATAATGATAATGAAATTATAACTACTATGATGATGGCACCTTTTACAAATTAAACAAGAAGTGTACAACGGTGTAGCTAATTTTACATTGTGGGGCGCAAAAAGAGAGATGCGCACACCGAAAACGAAAAATTACGGAAACAGACAGCAGTCATACAACAAGTACTGTACTATGCGTACATTTAAATGAAGAAACATACACAATACAACAATAGAATGAAATTGAATGGAGGCAATTGATGGAACACAGACTTTAACTTATCATCACAAGTCACATTATTATATAAAGAGGCAAAGTAATCACATTAAACATAATAATAATAAGTAGCTAATTGCATTTGGTATACTTTCAGTATATTTATACGCAACAGATATAATATTTTATATTAATATACATTTGTACAGTTATAGCTAAAGTATAGACGTTATAAAAAAGGTACAGTTGTATTATTAATATTACAATTAGATGGGACCTGGCAGATTGAGCTATGTATTTGATGGTAGATATTACCAGTACAGTTTTGTAGGAGTAGAAGAGATTCTAAAGAGCCAGACAGCGAATTAAAAGAGTAAATGGGGGAGTGGTGGCTCGCCTCGCATTACAATAGGAGCTGGCCAACAATGGAAATCGACATTAGCAAAAATAGTATTTGAATAAAAAAGGATTGCGGAGTGAATCGTGAGCTAATCGAAAGGAAAATGAGAATGAATACAAATTAGACCATAGGCCATCAATGCAGTCACTCTGCCTCTGTAAAGAGTACAAGACAGGTATTGGATTAAGAGAGCGTGTATTATACATGGTGGATATATATAAAGTGAGAGAGAGAGATAGAAGGAGAAGGTGAGACAGAATGAATGAAAGGATATAGCAATACTACAGTGGATGAAGTAATCGGAGATCTCATAATTGCTTTGAATTAAAAGGAAAGTAAAAAAACGTTTTTACTGCTGATTGTTGAATGAAATAGTAAAGGAGCGGAAATGTTGAAGAAAGGGTCAATAGTAATATAATACGAATTTATGTGTAGGCTGTGTGCTTAAGCCTTAACAATAAAATAAATCAGCTACGTTGATATAAGGAAATATTCTTGTGTACGAAAGGAGTTCTACAATTACTTAAAGGCAAGTTGAGATTTGTTATTGTAATTATTTATGGATTATCACAAGATAGTAAGGAGAGAGGAAATTTCAACATATCAAATACACGGGCCCTGCCACAACAACGAAGAAATATTTTAACCATCGAAATGGAAATGTTGCTGTGATGATGAACCGCATTAAATGATTACATGGTCGAGTTGCTTCCTTTTTACACACAAACAGCTTGTGAGGTGGCTTTTAGCTATGTGCTCTATGGTCTACTTAGTAATAATTATAAACGCGGCTTAAACACTTTTTCTTGTTTCGTATCGTGTGTGTGTGTCTGTTTGAGTTACTCTGAAATCCCATGTGGTCTTTTGCAATAATAATGTTGTTAGTATTGAGGAAGGATTTTTGTATCACAGAAGAAGAAGAGAGGAGGAACAGGAGGAGAGCGGAAAAGACGCTTAAAAAATCATCAAAACAGACTATCTACCACTGTACTTACTCCGTACAAGCTAAACAATATTATTATGTAAATGATATAATTGCAGACCACATTAGCATGGCTAAAGAGTTTTTTGTAGTTAATAAGGAGAGCAAAAGTTCGCAACTACAAGTTTCATTGAGAAATAGGCCAACATAAATGAATAGGTTCTCTGCTCATTCAGTCCATCAGTCTCGTGTCATTCGCAAAAAAATTGCAATACATTATTACATAGTGTTACAAAGCAATGAGCCATTCTCATCATCAGACACGAACGACCGCAGAGCAAGAAAAACGAACGTACGTGGAGAATGTAATGTTTTGAAATCGAAATGGAACTTGAAGAAGAAAGAAGAAGAGAAGGAAAGGAAGGAAGTATTTAGCATAATATTTGCTGAAGCAGCAACAAGGGAAATAAAACGGAAGTGGTCGTTGGCAAATATAAAATAATAATAATACGATTATGTAAGAAATAAATACAAAAAAGCATTAATTTAAGGTTGTGTTCAGATTATAAACAGTAATATATACACGAAGGCACTTGGTGCACTTATGTCTCTTAATTCGTTAAAAACAAAAAAAAACAAGTGATTATTAAGGATGACTTTGGATTAGATAGTGGTGCAAACAAGAAAAGCGAAGAGGAACTATCTGTGTGCGCAAAACTTCACTGAATATCGTGTATAGTGTGTAGGATTAAGTAATTGAGACGGTCAGCCACCGTACACGCAACAAACATCTTTCACACTTCACTGCATTCACACACTTTTTTCTTTTAAGCAGCCTATACTGTTTATCTTTATGTTTAAATGTTGATAAATGATAATTTGTGAAGTGGGATTACCTACAAGTAGTGTTTAGTATTGTACGTTGTCAATTGTTGGAACAATGCACGAGTGAACGTGATCATAATACGTCTTTTCTTCTTCAATCCAAAACTTATCACTTAAAATCTTAATGTGTAATATTTTAGTCAAAACAAAAAGTCCTTTTGCATCTTGAGATAAAGACGAGTAGCAGCAGTCAGTGAGTAGGAAATTGCGAAGATTGTACATCAGAAAAAATAATAATTGCGTTGCGAGTGCTCCTTTTATCGTTACATGATTGATAACATCAGTTACAACAGTAAAAGATGTATCTCTTAATAGTCAGCGTATCCGGGATATCCTGCAGCAACAGCATGACCACCGTAGCCACCACCTCCATATGCCACCCCAGGACCTCCATAGCCAACGACTGGAGCAGCTTGAGCGTAACCGTGACCATAGCCATGTCCGTGTTGTACAGGGACGGCATGGGCATATCCATGGGCAGGGCCGTAGCCAGCGTGTCCGTAGCCACCGTGTCCATAGCCACCGTGACCATAGACTGGAGACACAGCCTTAACTACTGGAGTAGCCTGAAAATATCGCTACGTTTCACAATCGTTTCCACGCAATTAGTTTAATGTATAGGTTAGTCAGAGAGGCTTGAAAAGCATTAGAATTCATGCTGTCTTCATGCACTTTGACCGACAATTAAAAAGCAAACAGGAAAACAGGTTTTTAAATACCTTGACGATTGGTGGGCCATAGCCTTGTAATTCTGGGCCATAATGACCTCCGTGGTGGTGATCGTGTGGTCCTGGAGCGTAGCCAACAACGGGAGCTGGAAAAATAATGTTGAACCGTTACTCAACGGAATAAGGAATCCCTATGCTAGAAAATGAAGGGAAAAACATACCAGCAGCAGCAACAACAGCCTTGACTGGAGCTGGTGGTGGATGAACTCCTGGAGACTTCTCAACAACCGCGTTAAAACCGTTAAAAGCATCAGCTGTGTAAGTAACGGTACGAATGGAACCGTCTGGTTCCACCAAAGAATATTGTCCTTTCACTACATCACCATCACGAGTTTCCTATGACATGCAGTAAGTTCGTCATACCATTTTCATGCAAATAAATTGTGCGCAAAAATTAATTTTCTTTTCAAACGGTACTTTTGACAACTTACATGCTGGTGTTTAACATCTCCAGTGTACTGAATAAAGTAAATTTATACAATTAAATTTTCACAGGTAATTAAGCTGTATGTTTTAAATTCGTAATAATTAAAAGAAACATTACCTTATCATTAACTCCATAAGCATAACTGTATTTGGGGTAGGACTGCAATATAGATAACAAAATGAAACCTGGGTTTAATTAATGTATAACAATATTTCGGATTATTTAACAATTAATTTAACAATTCTGTTTTATCTTTTGATTTAGAATCAAAATCACTTGAAAAGCTTACGTGATAGTCGACGACTTGCTTAGCTACAGCAGGTATGGCAACTTTGGCAAGAGCTGGAGCATAATGAGCATGATGTCCATGTCCGTAGCCTGGTCCATAGCCTGGTCCAGGTCCATCATAATACTGAGCAGTGGCACAGCCCAAAACGGCTAAAAACACCAACTGTTGACAAAGAGACCAAAGGAATTCACTGATCACCTGAAATCACAAACTGACGTGTACTCTGAACACACTGATTCCGATTATTACGATATCGTACCTTGACAAGGGCCATTGTTTATTCTGTAAATATACGTACGGTGTCACTGAAAACTGAGACAAACGATTCTTGAGTGACTGACTGTTGACAAGACGAAAAAAATTGAGCAGATGCTGAAGTGGCGAGAACTTGGAGTAATGTGTGTCGTTTCGAAAAGTTCCAACACGCTTTTATAGGAACCGACATCAGGGTGTTGTTCTTGAGGCTGGGACGAGCCAAATCGAATAAATCTCATGGAAAGGATCGTATCGAGCAAAGTTCCCCTAGACAGTCACCGTATCCAACCACTTAAAAAAGGCAAGTGCACATTAAAGCAAATTCCATCTATTTATTAACATAAGAATATAGTTTCTAGTACAAATCACTATGCATTTTCCTGTGTGCCCTATACAATAATAAGAATAAGCAGTCCACCTACCTTGAAGATAGCTAAGTGTATCGTATTCTAAAGCACGACAATAATAATAATAATACAACCACCAGAGTCTACATTACTGTATGTATATTAAATACTACAATCACACTTTTCATGACTGCGATTCCCTTTCAGTATCTGTAATGTATATAACGTTAATAACGTAACACCACAGGTTGGTTGGATTGAAATGTGTATTCGCTGACTCATAATGTTATAAATATTTAAACCCACCCCATTTCGCGTACTGATGTATAATAGAGAGCCATGCCGTATTTAAATTGTGCTTGCAAAATAAGGTGTTCACTTTTATACCTGTGCACTAACAAATATATACATTATGATTATGGAATAGTCTTGAGAATAATCACAACATTGTCCAAGATTATGTATGTTAGTAGTGTGGATACCATGAATATGGTAAGGGAAAGGATACAGTTTCATTATTGTTGTTTTTGCTGGTGGTAGACGGCATTAGGACTGGTGCATTTCTGCAAACGTTAAATGAGTCGCTGTGTGTACACACAGTTAGCCAGAGAAGAGTAAAAACGTAGTCTACTAACGACTTGGTTTAAAGGATGTGAATGGGAAGTGAGCGACTAACAATGAACCCATGCCGTGTGGGTTTTCTTATCGTTGTAGCATTCAAAGCACATGGCAAGGTAAACATTACTACATAATTCTGAAAACCAAACAGAACTACCTACATACTTTTAAGCGAACTTTATACGGCACATTCAACGGTCGTGTCATTTCTTGCACATTATCTTCAAAAAAGCACCACCTGGAACATAATCTCTGTTTGCACGCGACTATTAGTATTTGATGCAAATTATTAAGCACGCTTACAGGAATCTTTTTATCAATGTACTTTGGATAAAACCAATTTTGTCCATCCAAGGTAGAAATTCGCATTGAGCATTAAATTTCACGCAAGTAATAACTCTTTATGTTATTTTTTTTAGTATTTAGTTTTAATTTAGTTTCAAAGTATTTTTTACGTTGAGTGTAATTCAGTTTCATGGGCTGGCAAATATTCGCGCTAATATTTTGGCGGTAATGAAATTAAAAAGAAATCTTTTGCTGTTTTGGACACCTTTTGCGGCAATATAAGGTATTTTGGCCCCCTTTTGCGGTAATAGAAAAACCTTTTTCCAGCTACAGAAAAATTAAGTTTATGACCTAGAAAAAATCTACAAATACAATGCTACAATTTGAAAGTTTAACCAAAAAAATTGAAAATCAGGAACAATATTTATTACAAACTAAAGAATTGGTAGGTTGATATTGTGAAATTTGTGAAATTTGCTTGCTAATTTATTCCGAAGGCTTTATGACGGCAATTGAAACTTAAATCTAATTGGAGTCATTGGAGTGGTAGTGAACAGAGGTTAAATGTTATTTTGCATTGCTCATTCGAAGTGTTTCGATGAAAGGTTCTTCAGTTCACAAGATTCACGGAGATAGCTCACGTGGATAATTAAAGCAGTGGTGGCTATTAATTGCCTTATCGCGTTTTACGACTGTCCGTATGTGTGAGTGAAACCAAGAGCGTGGGAAAAATGGCAATGTTAATCCATATTTTTACAACGATCTATATTGCTTCCTATTCTGTATACAAATGCATACGTATGTGTATGTACCTATAGATATTGATTACGAGTGGTTTTTATTATTTCACTGTGATTCAGGGGGACGTTCCTTTTCGTTGTACATTTCATTTAATGACCGTCTCAGGTGCCCATACTTTTCTACCACTATTTTATGATACGAATTGTCATTGTTTACCACGATATTATTCATGTTAATATTTGAAAAATACAACACTACATTATTGAGTCATTTCAAATAATTCACTTCCTTCCGCTATCGCTGCTGCTCTTCCCTTTTATAATGGCAGTGACGATAACGTAATCCTGTGGTAAAGAACAGCACAGAAAAATGTCGTTCAATGTAAGTAATTAATCGTGCACGACAGTAATTGCAATATATTATACTACTTCCATAAGTATTTAAAAATTTTAATTTCATCAGATTGTAAAAGAAAAATCGTATGCACTAAAAGTTTTGCCGCTCTTAACAGCATTATTAGCAGTGACATAAAATGAGCTGACTTTGTGGAAAATATCAATGCAACGGAGAATAATAAAAAGTCGAATAGACAGAGTCGTTAAAGACTCCCCAGTGTTCGTCTCGACCGCACTGTCTGTCGATGGTCATTAAAATGGCAGTGCGTTTAAATTGCATTTAATTTGCTATTGCAACCATAAGCGTGCACAAACATTTGATTTGGTTTTCGTTTGACTTCAGTTTCGCAGTCACTTTCATGCTCTCCGTGCTGCTAAAATTCAATGCTTTTTCAGTCTTGAATAATATTATGAGACACGACGAATATTATGACACTCGTCATTCAACAATGCTTATGGAGCATGACGCACAATAAATAGCTGTATTATTTGCCATTTGCCGAATCAACAGAATCAACACTAGACTAGACGAACTCGACTTACATTACATAATATTTTAACGTTTCTCGAATACCGTAACGATATTATTATTCTATGAAGAATATAGGCAGACAATTGTCATTATTATTATTATGATTACTGTCAAAATCTGCTCTTGCAAATTTTCATTACTGGATGCATGGCTGAAAATTGGTAACATTGCGATGGAAAATTAGTGCACCATTCTTTTTCTGTGTCTTTGGTAATCGAAATGTTAAAAACGGGATTTATCATTATCTTGTCGAACAATTGGATGCAGAAAAATTGCACCAGGTAGATTATTATGTGCATACGAAAATACGAATCCAATTAAAGTAGCCCAGAGCATAATTAATGCCTATTTAGTAAATTCAAAGAAAACATCATAGAAAGGATAAATTTTATTAATTTGAAATTATAAATTCACAGAAGTCAGCCTTGTACAAAGAAAAGTACAAATAAATAATATGATATCTTGAATCTGGCGTGAATATTAATATTGACAGTATCGTTTCGAAAATCTAGTTGGTGCCATTCTGTTTTGTTTTCTGTTTC
>JABASC010000133.1:0-63613 GCA_019776185.1 Plutomurus gul
CCCCCCCCCCCCATACATAGAGGACGGATTTGAATATTTTTCATCTCACGAATGGGTTGAGATAAAAGAACAAAGCATACTTAATACCGCTCTTAAACTGACGTCATTCTGCAATATATTTTTCAATATTTTTGGTAGTCAGACAACATGTGAAGTATGTTTTTCTTCCCATACGCTTTGAGTCCTTTTTAGTTCAATTAAAAGATAAAGATGACCTGAAACGTTTTTGTATTTTATTGGTTCAACAATAATGTGTGATTGACTTTTAGTGGTGGATCTGCAGGAGTGTACGGTACTCTCGGTCAATGCTTGATACTGAGATAGAAATGAGATATGTAAGTTGAAGTACTCTATTTACATACGTGCTTGACAACGATACGAATAAATATTTGCAGTTGCAGATTTACGACCGACTAAAACCATAGAAGTAAATCCATCAAAATGTACAGACATCAAAACATTTGAATGCGGAATCTAATGGTTTCGAAATGATTGGATGAATAATTGGCATTGGATTCATATAAAATTCACTAAACCAATCTAACGGATAGCCTGAAAACATGGCTAGTAACACCAAAGTTTTACAAAAGTTACAAAAATTAACTGTGCATTTTCACGGCTAACGTTTAATCAAGTATAGTTAGAATCATGCCAGGCCTAATGTCAATGCCAATAGAGTTGTCCCCATAATGATAAAATGACAAAATATTCGACTCGATGAAATTCTTTTTGGTCGCAGCTCTACCACCTGGGCAAACAATGATTCAGGTAGAACAATTTTTAGCATAATAGATCTTTCTCGAACTTTCCTTCGGCTTTGTATGTTTATAACATTTTCTGCTCCGTCAGCATCGTCACGAGAATGAGCATTCCCTCACCGTCAGAATTAATCACCATTATTGGATATAGGCTGCTCATACTCCCAGTCTTCACTAATACACGTACTATAACACTCCACTCCAGGCCTATCTCCAGCACAAAAACATTTTGTACTCTAATAGAACATTCGAACTTTCCGTGTACATACGATTGCTACGAATATTTCAAAGTACGTCAATTGTAAGAAACGTTTTCTCTCTTGCAAAAGAATGTGGGTAAGAGTATGAACATAATGTTTCACTGTCTGTTGTAACCTCTGCTGATATGCGGATATGCTCTGATGATTTCAGTAGCATATTTTTGCAATAATTTTGTTTGATTTCCAAAAGCCTTAATATTTTGAATTTGTTCGATTTTGTATTATTGACTTCACCAGAAAATTAAATCAATATACAAATCGCTGAAATACTAGTAAGACAAAAGATTTGTTGCAGGATTGAATGAAATTCTAGATTGGTGTGAGCTCAAAATGCAGAAATTTTTGTCATTTTAGCTTGTCATTATATTTAATGGATTGGCTCCTTGGATTTTAAGAAAAAATGTTGCTTTTCCAATTAGTGTAGAAGTTTGCGCTTACTATTAGAGGTGATCATTAGACAATATTCGAGTCGAATGATTGATTAACACCAATTGCCAAAATTTGTGTAAAATAAATAGACGAAGGTATCCCGGAGATCACCACCTGCATCCAAGAGTGGAGGCGCTGCAGTTTCTGTTTCCGTACATAATCTGAAGGTGATAAATCGACCATTGTGTGGATTTGATCCACATGACCATTGTAATGTGTAACCGTGTGTCGTGACGTCGTGACACATTTTAATTTTTCCAGTAGGACAAATGAAGGTGAATATCAACGAAACTTTTTATGGTGAAAACGTTTTCCACACAAACAAAGCACATGTGCTATCACTAATATCTCCAGTCATGAGTATTGTTTTCGCAGTTTACACATTTGGTGAAGCTCTTTGTTTTCGTCTGATATGAGAAAAACGTGATAAAAGCGCTGAGATAATGTAAAAGATAATTGTAAATCTGTATAATTAAAGTTGCTTTCATTAATATAGTTTGGAAGAGCTAGGGAAACGGGTCGACACAATCTTTCTATATTTTTTCCTGAATAGTAGTTCTTCACAGTTTCATTTCATTCTCTACTCAAGACTTGTTTTATATCGACAAAGGAAATCTCTCTCTCAAAGGCCGAGAGAGTAGATCTTTCCCTCGCTTAAATAGTTTGGATATAAATCCCTTGCCGTGGTCTCCATATAACACGACTCAATTCCAGCTCACAATACAAAACATCTTGTTTCTTGAAGAATGGCTCTCACACTATAATGCTACTGTTCTATAACAGTGATGCATAGTAGTACCTCTGTCGCAGTATAACTCTTCTACCATTAGGCTGTTGAATTGAATCACATATTTCTTCAAATTTACCAGCACTTTGCCTGTAGTGTATAGTACACTTCTTCTGAGCCAGTGCATGACCACAGCACAGAACAGAAACACAAATAAAAACGTAAAAGGATAAACTTTAATTCGCAAAACTCTTTCGATGAACACAAAAGTAAAGCTAAAAGTTTCTGTTTGTGCACACAATGCGAACAATGAGATCCATGAAAACACTTTTCTAGAATAACTAGATGCTATCTGTAGAATTTGCTATTGCTGCCCGAGAAAACTTATTGGCATTGTACTGCTGGTAGTTAGATTTATAGTTGGTCGTAGCATCAGAAATATACACGAAACAGCTATACTACAATTTACAATTGAACATTGTATTGTCGTCAAAGTGGACGTGTTAACAGTCGTCGTCTTGTACTCGTATGTAACTACTAGCCGTCGTATTATCGTTACAGAGTCGAAGAGGGAAGTACAATAAGAAAGCTCGAGTTTGTTTGTATTCTTGCCTTTATCCCAATGGTATACATTTATCATGTTGGTTAAACTGCCAGTAGTGTGACAACATTGAATCATTTTTTCTTCAAATAAGGGAGCACCCGAGAAATGGAACACTAAATGCAATGATTGTTGGTGGCTTACGCAAACTCTGTGTTTTCCTTTTCCTCTGTGCTTGCAAGAGATTGATGGGCATTGTCAGCGGCAGGGGGTGTTTCGGCTTGTTGGCACTGTTGTTGTGCAGCCCCAGTCTGTGGTTTGCTAGAGGAGAGTCGACTGGAGACAGACTCTCCTGCTTGTTGCAAAGTCTGCCGTAGTCGTCCGATGGCTCCGGCTCCTGACGAGGAGTTCGAAGAAGAGCTCATCGTCATGAATTGATTTGCATTTACGGTCTCCGTGTTCGTATTGGAGACCATCTAAAAAAACAACAGAAAAACATTAAAATTAGTCGGATAATTGAAAATTAATTTCCCTACCTTTGTGACAGCTCACCAAAACCAATTAGTAAAGAAAGCCAAGCGCATATTAGCAAACAAAAAATCATCGACTTCAGGCCCGCTTCTAAGGGGATGCTATCATATAGCCATGCTAATGTAGGTTAGCGCTCAGTTTACACTATATTGTTATCCTTGTAAATTCCTCCTTCTTAGGGGGATTGTTACATAAATACATTCGCAGGATCCGTGCCTGGTCGCCTCGACTCAACAATCAGTACAAGAATCGTACACCATACTTAAGGCTGAGTAAATTCTTCTATCATTTGACATAATTGAAAAATTGCAAAAAAATTCCTTTCGGGTGACATTTAGAATTCAATGAATGTCATATCAGGGGTGCAGCTGCACTCAGCTCAGAGTCATAAACAAATAAATTAGTATTTCATCCAAAAGGATATTTGTGCACAAATTACAAAACTTTAATGCATGTCAGATTCAAGATCCTGACAGATGTACGCTTGAGGACAATATTCGAAAAATTGGTAAAGACACATTAAGTGAAAGTGCTTTGAGAAATCTCCATATGATGTGCACTCAAACTCACATTATCAAGTCACAGCGAAGAATGCTCATGCAAATTTGCTGCCCTTGCATTTTTATCGGGTTCCTGCAAACGGGCAATTGAGTTCACTTATATTTTTGGAATGTAGGTCTCGTATCTGGAACATTGTAGAGGCAAAAATGTTTTACTGAAAAAAAAGTTGTCTACTTGAAACTGTCCAGACATGCTTCAGACAATATCAACCGGGTTGTGCCAGGAAACACTTTTTCTTTGTCACTTTGCGTGTCATGCATGTCATGTCACAAACTGTCCGATCCATATGTCAAGTGGGCTCTGTGCTCAATTCTCTATCCATTTCAATTTTCCAATGTGTCTCCACTCTTCACCGATACAGCAATCACTGACTATATTATGCGATGAAGGTATCCATGTACTACGCACTGTATGTCGAGATTACCGAGATAAGGTAGCAATTACTTACACCATGCAGCGATACGAATGACAATTGACAGAACAGTTTCTTTTGAATTCCTCAAGGGAGGTTTGCATATTATAGTAAAAAGCATTGTATGCTTGTATGCCAAAACAGAAGAATTGATACGCACAAGCAAAACTACGGCCTAATATTGCGCTTCCTTAATCTAAATTAAAGATTATTGGCTTAAAGTGAGATTGTTTGCTATCAGATCATTAACACGCACAAAAATTGGTCAAGTGGACAGGTAAATTAATTTCGTTTTTGTCGAAATCTTTCGACTACTTAGTCGGCTATCTGCACCATGTTTTCATCATCATCTGCATCATGTAAGCGTATAAGGGTCCGTTAACTTTAATTAATGATGTGGGACTCAAAATATATTGAGAACAATATATTAGATTTTATTTTACTAAAAATGGTTAAATTTATTTTAAAAAGACGAATTATTCCGACGCATTCCGGTCTACAGTTTAGCAAAGTGTAGAAATGTAAATTGTCAACCAAGGAAAGGAAAACTCGGGGTTTTTCAACCAAAAACCGCGACCGATGGGTTTTCAAAGAGTTTTTAGGTTTTGGATTTTTGACACATGTATTAAGCATAGGGTATATTTAGGCAAACGATTTATATCTATTGCCACAAAGTTAACCTAAGTGTGATTACATTGAAAATAGATGTAATTAATCTAAATTCAATATTAAAACCATTAGCATTAATAATATCGATGAATAAGCAGTTTTTAACTTAACAAAAACCAAACAACTCAAGGGTTGTTGCGACTTATGGGTTTTTGCTGAAAAACTCATGAAAAATCCAAACCCCCACTCCGGCGCACCCCGATGCAAACATTAGTGAGTTTTGACGGAAAAATTTTCTTCCTCAAGTTAACAATGTAACTTGGGTTTACAAGCACATGTTTACTATTTGACATGTGTGCAAATGTAGGTCGATGTCACTCGTTTCGTTGTGACACAAAAGTAAATATTTCATGGCTCGTATTTGGGAATAGGGGATTTTTGTCGGAGAAAGTGAAACCAAAATGGGGACGGATGCGGAATAAAAATAAACAGTTTTCCCAGTGCAATTGATCAGAATTCCTAATTTTTCAACCTTCTAGCTAGTGTACTTTTTTCTTCGTCCAACGTCAAGCCAATGTTCGATAGCGTTACATTGAAATGTGAAGTTTTGCTGTGTTACACAGAAGCTAAATAATATTACGTTGGGTTAGAAGATTAACTGTCACTACGTTTCTCTCTGTGGACGGGTTTTTGGGACCGAATGTATGGACAGGGAAACTAGAATAGCTATTTTGTGGATGTATTACATAAGTGTGATGCGAAGTCAGTGTCTGTAGTCTCAGAAGATAAGTGTAACGACTTCGCAGCATTCTTACTCAGAGAGTAAAAGCAGTTCCAAAAGGTCGTTAAGTCTGTGGGAGAGATAAGTTCTGCTGGACAGTACACACAGCGAAGACACATCCCAAGTACGTATAATACAAATAGATGCAAGTTGCCATCGTAAACATTAAACCTCACCGCGGAGAGTCACACCGAAGGAAAAGTGACACTGTGTAAAGTGTCATGTCGTGCTACTCTTCGCACTCGCCCTCAGATTTACTTATTGGCAGTATTAGCACTATCTCATTTCAGCTGCATGCCTTTGGTACACCCACTAGAATATTGTATATCACCCTCTGTGTTAAGGGAAAAGTGGGCGAGATGCAAGAACTCGCTTGGAACTATCAAATTGATACTCGGCATATTTTTCTCCAGAAAAATGAGTTTTTCACTGAAAGAAGCTCCTCTTATTACACACGCTGTATGTGATATTACATAATTCAAAGTATTTCAATTACTTCAAGTATTAGGTTTTATTACCTCTTTCCTTGCATAGTGAGCGTAATGAGAAAAATGTATCATGTTTTGGATTGCTGAAGCTTTCGAAGGCCATTCCATGTCTCCATTATAAATTTTGCTTTGATATCACTTTCTCTAGAAGTGTTTCTGTCGTGTGTTGTTCCATATTTTAGTAGCTACATGGAATCTGAGTGCACCCAAAAGCAGGGAAACAGTGTAAGTGTAACTGACAGTGATTGTATCACGTGAACGGAAAAGGAAAAAAAACTAGGGTTCATTTGCCATTGCATGGCTGTAAACAATTAGGTGACTATATCGTGTACATACAATACAAAGTATTCAGAGGGTACAATAGTGTATACAGTAAAACAACCAAATGCGCCCAGATAATGAAAGTGTTATTTAAAGCATCATGCCATATCTGTACCTGCTTGCCCCATGTGTGAATACAGTGTACAGTGTAGACTGTATAAAGGTAAAGGTACTTTAGTCGGTTTATAGTCAAATGTGGAGCTGTATTGCATGTAAAAGAGAGTATGCTTATACTTAAGTCATGAATTATCTTATGGCTCGGCGAACAATTATCGGTGATTCTGCTGTATTGCACCTGCTGTATCTGCTGCTGTATCTCTACCATGTGTTTTCCACAAAAGCTGATGTTAAATATGAGCACTCAACAGGAAAACTTATTCAAGGAAGTCGAGCAGGTACTATTATAATTTCATCCCGTACTTATAATGAATAATGAAAATAATCAAATCACAAGCATCGAAAAGTACCTAATGAATTCATAGTATAAAAATTCAATTTGGGCAAGCAAATTTTTAATGATTACATTCTACGAATTAAAGATATTGGGACGGATCAATTTCACATTTTCAATATAGGTATTACAATTAATGTCAATTCCAATTTTACACGTACACGTACGGTACACAGTGACTACCAATCTAATTATAAGTTTAAAAGACCAATTGAACTGGTCATCGTTTCGCTGACTGGCTTTTACAGCAATAAACTTGCTACCAAAATAATGCATTATTACGTGGTATTTGTATGTGTAATGAAAATTAATATTACTGTCTAAATATGATGTTGTAGATAAAATTACTGTTACCAAATACTAGCTGTAAGATTACATACAACTTTCTTAATTAATAATGTTGTTACTACATAATCAGTTCCAAAAAGTGTGACAGGGATCCTATTCGCAGACATGTGCCCTTGGACACCATCCTTTATAGGCCAGTTCATACGACAGCCACATGCATCCGAAAGCGGCGATGCAAGTGGCAATAGCACGCCTACGCCGGTTGTCCACCAACTCATCGGTTTTTTGCCAAATATATTTCTCCAAAGCCATGCATCTCGGGTCACCGGGATGATATAGAGTGGCGTATTGCAGAATACTCATAGCCTTGCTATATTCTGAATTTCTAACTCGAGACAGAGCTCTATGGAAGAGGACGTAGGGACGAGGAGGGTCATATTTATAGTAAATATCCTCACAAATAATTCTGCCGAGTAACCGAGATTGAGATCTTTCACAAGTCTGCAACGCTAGAGTGTATCTCCACAGGGTTCTTTCACATCACTTGTCCATCATTATTTTTCTGCTCCTCATTCATCATGGCCATAATTGCCACAATATCGGAAACGGGTCGGCGAATCTTACGGAGTTTTTCAAAGTAATCATAATCCTGGAATATATGAATATTATTATGATGTAATGCACGTTGACTATCGCCCGCCCTATTCTTCTGAGAACAATAAAAGTTGATTGTACTTAGTGTGTAAATCTTTATTCAAATCAGTTCTTACCATAACCATTTTAGAGTTAAATATCAAAGTAAAACGTTTTATTGAAAGCGAAGTATTCTCAGTGAGTATGTGACTGTTGAACCAAGCTATTTAATCTTAGAAAATTCTTTTTGGAGACTCGTATGAAAAAATCCGATTTTGACTCTGTTCGTGTTTAATGGGTACGTCAAGGTGGGGGTAAACATGACGACGGGACGGGGGTATCTGTAGCACACATGACAAGATAGATGCACCTGACACTAGAATTTCTTCATCGTCCAATGTATACACCTTCTTACATGTGTTACTTGTGATAAGGTACACTTTACACAACGTCTACTATAGAAGTAGAAATGGTACACACCATCAGCCAAGTTATGCACTGTACCATTAGCAATTTCTTTCTTAAAGGTTATTGAATATCCGTGATAAATAGGAAACTTGCAAATTTCTGGTACATCCAGTTCTTCACACTCGTTTGCCGTAGATGTAGTTAAACTGTTCCGAATCTGATACCACTAGAAACATAATATTCCAGGTATGTGTCCGACAGGTGAAAATGCATGTTACGCTAAACATTTTGTCAAGTAGCCACAATACAATACTCCCTGACTATAGACGTGGCTGATTACACCAGACATACAACATATACTACTCTATATACAATTCTAGACAACTGTACACACTACACATACGCATCAAATTAAGTAGTAATAATACCAATATTAGACAGGTTCCTTTTCTCAAAGGAGTGTACATACGATCCGATGTTAGAACCTAAGCGGTGAAACTATGATTGAATACGTAGCCTCTTGCCCGGAATGTCGTGTCCACCTTAGGCTGAGAAATGAAAAGTTCAACAGAGGAGTCATTTCCATCTTGAATTTGTCATGTTATATCACAATCCTTCAAAATAGACGAATCTTCAGTTCGAAGTCACAAATGTTCAAATATAATAACTTTTGAGATTTCAAAATTCTCCCATTGTATCTGAATTTTCCTAAAGAATGAAAGCAACAGTTGCGTTTTGAATATTTTAAATGCGAATGCATTCAGTTGCAAGTGCAATTTTGAGATAAAGAAGTCTTTATAAAAAGGTGAGATGACGGGTGTCCTTGGAAGTGACCGTTTCACTATTCTTTTTTTCTACATAAATGTTGATATTATGTATAGGTACATCAAATGCACTTGGAATTGCTATTTTTCAAATGTACAATAAATCTACTTTTCAAAATCAGGTGATTGCGATTTATGTTTCCTCATTATTTACAATTGCAGTAATAAAATGTTTGCTGAAGTAAAGTCGTACGCATGAATCCAAATAACTTTCCTCTTCCGGGAAAAGAGAGACATTTACGAAAACAAATGTATTCTTTGCGGATGGAAAAGAAAAGTGATATTTTTAAAATAATGGATGGTCACAGAAATTGAAGCGAAATTTATTCCAAAGAAAACCTTTACTTATGTACATACGCTATTTCTCTCCCCTCAAAAGTGTCATAACAGTTTCCTAATATTCGAATCGCAACACAAAAATTAGAACAAGAATATATTTTGTAATACTTTTATAACTACCCTCAAAAGTGTCATAACAGTTTCCTAATATTCGAATCGCAACACAAAAATTAGAACAAGAATATATTTTGTAATACTTTTATAAACAACTGTGCACTTCATTCTTTCCCTGTTCATTTTTTTTGTTGAAACATTTGCAGAATGCAAAAAATTACAAAGTGTTTGTTCCATATGTAGAATTTAACTCCATTTATCTTTTCTTAGAACTACAGAAAGCTATATTATTTACTATAAAAGAGTCCTTGATTTCTGTCTGACAAAATTGTAGGAACATGTATGTAATGTTTTATATTTAGCAGCTTTCAATGGATTTCACGAGAACCATGTATGTACCTACGTAACGTATTATGTACCTTTAATTTGCGTAGCTAAAAAAATCCTTTTGAAATTGGCTACTGTATATGTATCTTCCTAATAACATTTCTCAGAAAATACCCGTGGACATCGTTCCCATTATTTTGTACTCAGCCTCGTTTAATCCGCTTTACAAAACTAAATAGTGTGGGTGTGCTTTGAAACGAGCCAAAATCATAAGACTCTGACGAAATACATCAAAAAGCAACTGATTAGCCAGTACAACTAACAATAAGAACAGCAACGTATTATATATGTATAACATAAATATATGATTGAAATGTATACGAGTGGGTTCACTTTAATAAGTGAATTCAGTACTGAACGTTTTCATTCTTCTTGGGCCCCCTAAATTTCAGATGTCCTTGTCGCTCAATAAGAGTGTATAGAAAAGGTCCCTTTGTCTGGGAGACAGAGAATGCACGCGACGCTCAAACACTTGTCTACAACCTAAACGGCATATGAGACGAAATAATTTCAGTACAACACATATAGTGTATCACGCAACAACTTCTATAGGTTATAGAAATGAGTGAACTGGAGATGTCGAGGGTAGATATAGAAAGTCACATATCCATTTTGTGAGGTAGCTCTACAGAAAACATCAGAAGGTGATCAAAGAGAGAAAGCAAGTGAAAGGAAACATTAAGAAACAGAACAAAGGAAGGCAACGCTACAAAGTAAGGAGAGTCGTCAGTCACAAAGATCGATAATAATATCACATTATACTGTGCAACACTATAACAACTGCACAATATGGGAAGCCGTACATTGACAAGGTATGTCAAAGTACCCAAAGTCAAGATATGTCCCCAAACAAGGTCTACAACTTATAATACATATGGCAACAAAACGAAATATTATTGCCGCAGCAGTTAGCTAGTAGCTACATAATCATTAGAACCATATAAAAGAAAATAATAATTCAAAGAGGATATTCAGATGTTGCATCTGTCTCACTCCATCGTTTCGTAAGCCTATAAGGTAAGATAAAGTGCCTTGATGGAGGGAATACAAGTGCTTGATGTGAAAGCTACTACTAGCTTTACTGCTGAACTGAAGAGCAAAGTACACTGAATCGTTAAATAGAGAGAAATCTAATAAGTGAGAAAGTTTTTCTGCATTTGCAAAGATAATGACAGTAAGTGTTAAACTTGGGACTGCAATTCTGTACTTTAGACACAGTGCACAAATCAATATGGAAATTTACTCTCTCGCTGATTTGTTGTGAATGAAGCCGTAACTTGTGAAAACTTTTCTGATTTGAGACAGTAAATTATATAGAAGGTAATTCCCTAAGTAATTAATAACGTAAACCGTTTTAATTATCAGTCTTTAAGCAGTTGGCGTCTACTATAATTATTACAAAAGCAATGCAAAATGAAGCTCAATGACAGAATCGGAAATTGACCAATAAATACAATCGAAAAAATGGGACGCACCTTTTTCATGAACGAGACGACATTAGTCGGCAACATTTTCATGAGCCGTTGATTAGGAACAGTCCGTATCACTCCATCTGAAATCAAATAAATAAGTATTAAATGTTTTTGCATGGTTGTACTGGGGTACACTGTGAAAGTGGCGAATGATCAATAATTATTGCTGACAGCTGTCGTGTATGAGTACATAGTCACCAGACTCTAGTAAATTGCTCGTTTCAATAAATGGGATTGGCATATTGCCAGTATTAAACATATCGTGACTGCAAAATTGCCTCACATGTGATAACTTCATAATTACTACAGAGCTTCTGAATTTTTGTGTATCGCATTTTCGAAATCTTACAATTAGTTCATCATACCTTTTTCCTAATTCACGGGAGCAGCCTGTCACATCAAAATCAGAATTTTCTAGGGAATTTTAATATTACAATTGTCTTGCGAAATTGGTTGGTCCCACATTTAGCTTAGTTGTTTGAGACTTGACTATCCGGAAAAGGTCCTTCGCTGAACCCTTCCATTTTTAGCCCTTCTCCTTGATTTGATCGTCGAGAACAATAGACTTTCCTCTGAATGCGGGAAGTTTAGTACACACCCGCGCTGACAACGTTCAGTAAAGTTTGTTCCGTCTCTCAGAGTATTTAACAATTTCTATGCTTCTTCTTCTTGAATGTAGGTAAAAGATTACTTAGCATGTTATGCTGATGCACTAATTGAATTTTGTAACTTTGATGCTGGCTTGTGTCTGCACCAAATGCAGGACACTATTTCGCCTTTTATTTCTCCTCAAAGTCAAAAATGGTTAGATTCGAACCATTTTATGTTCGTAATCGGTTGGCTAATTTCTTTGAATGTACGATGACATAACTATAAATATCTATCCATACACAAATACAAGTGTTCAAAACTGCCAAATCGAATGCAACTTTCAGCTAAAATTATAAAACTATGCCACTTGAGAACCAAGTCTTGACGTGGCATTATTTTATATCAGATTACAGTAAATAACTATCTCGCTGTCACACTCATGACAAAACTCCAGTTTATTTAATTTGTAGGAATAATTTTCTCCATTCATTAAGCTCATAAAACTGTCCTGTCTCTGATGCCTTTTTTGCACGAAACAGTTACAGTTATCCAAAGTGTACTTAATTACGGCATGTTAACTTTAACCTAAAGCGGCTAAAGAGTTTTTAGGGAAAAGTCTGTAAGTTAAAAACCACTCGGATAAAACCAATTTATTAAGGGACAAACAGCCAAACATTTGTATAGATTATGAAATGGTGCTACCCCTTACAGATACTCCCACATGCAATTAGAATAGCAGAAAAGGCAAATGTAAGTACAAAGACACGTGCCACTTGATGTTATGTGTACAAAAAATTTTTTTTTGTTATTTCGAATTATTTCGTGTATCTCTGCAGGTTCCGAAACAACTTGGCGAATTACTAATTACTATCCGATCCCAGAAGTTTCTTTGAAGATAAATTGGGACTCCCCGCCATTAAACTGTGCTTGTTTCACTTGTATCGTTCTGAATGCCACAAATAACCCAAGATATAATAAATGCTCCGCAAATTCAGCTCTTGCAAAAAAGTTAATAGGCTCCTTGACGTGCTCTAATTCGTGCAAATGAAATATGAACCCGGGAAAATAGAGAAAACTGTCTAAAACTATAATTAACTTTGCACGTACTTGGTCATTGCAATAGATAAACGCTGTGACTGGAAACAGTGTCTGCTAAATTGGAGAATGTTGGGGATAATGTCTACACATAAAATATTTATCGCATCATAGGAAAAAACATTAATTGTCCAGAAACAAATATTACGACATGTGTTCTATCAAAGCCCACCCTCCACTTTCCCTTTATGACACTTTCACAAAACTTTCGTCTAGCGAGAGAAAGTTGTGTTCTATTTTTTTATCAACATCAGTAAACATTGATTTTAAAAATAGCAAAAGTAATTGACATACAATTTAGCCGTAATTTTAATATTTTTCATTTTCGTGTGCGTCCCAATATCACAGTGACACGTGTTTGCAATTCATTGCATGAGCGTTTTAATTTGGAGATGCCATGCCAGATAATTTACTCTGCGATTCGACCAAAATTATCACTTATGGAATCAATAATAAGAAACCATGGTGGTTATTGTAACAAATATAGATTAAAAGCTTATAATTAACTGGCAGTTGAATAAAGGGCTCAATATTAATGATTAAAGAAGCGAGAAACAATGTATAGAAATTGTGGTGGCATTCCGTGAGTGCTGCCGTGCAGTGTGTTATCTACCAGGACACATACAAAAACACATTGGTGGTGACTCATAATAATAAAGGACATTGGTGACAGTTTAAGCTCGTTATTAATGTTGATGATGAAAATCTTGTATGAAACATATAATGTAGCCGGGCACAGAAATAACAGGATATCCTGCCATGGGATTGTATCAGGAGATAATGAGTGGTAGATATCAACACGTTCACCGCTCCACCAAATCATATCTCACTGTTTTCATAGAAGCGAACAGTTCACACAATACAAGCGAGACGAGAACCAGACATGCACATAATTTGGAAATTCAATGGAAAGGAAGTGCACGCTGTTTCAAGAAGTTTATACGTGCACTCATAGCTAACGACTCATGAATGTGAATAATAGATACAAATGGCCACTTTTACGTCCCTGAATAACTCGTTAGGGAGTTAATAAGTAGCAAACGCTAATATTAATATTAATTTTACATGAAAATAGTGGTATTCGATTCATTATATCAACAGAACACGCCTACAATTTGCTACCGAAGTGATCACCGTGAAAGTGACATATGTATCAGTACTGATGCAATGGCAGATTTGAAAATGTGGAAATCAATAAATGTGGTGATCATACGGTGCCTCTGGTGAACATTGATTCATGTTGTAACATTAACTGATAGAATACGCTTGTATTTACACGATTGTGAAACAATAAATGAATAGTAATTGAATGCCTGACAGATGACAGACTTTTGCATTTGCGGGTGTTGCGATAAGTTGTGCGTATTTCGATTTTTCTATGACAGGGACTCATCTAAAAGATTTGTTGAAACACCGTGGGTGTATTCGATGACAAATAGGTTTAGAATGGGAATGCTTCATGAAAGATTTATTAAAAAGGTGTACGGAATGAATCTTAATAAAAATTACATTTGTTATTGATATTTTCTTTATCATGTACTCCGCATTATTCATTTATGTGTAAATGTTCGGTAGAGAAAGAGTTTGAAAGTAAATAAATAAATAATTAATGAATTCCTTGCTTTATAAATGAGCATGTTGTATAGAATGCTTTCCTACTTTCCAAATTTTCCAATATAAACAATTTTGGTGCCAGTTGACGGAGTATGAATAGGGTTTCACAACAGAATTTCAACTCGGAAAATATACCTTGAAAGTTATAGTTAGCATAATATCTTAAATTGATATATTTAGCTTATTACTGACGAAAATCTGTAATTTCATATTGACATAGCATTAATTATGTACGAGTGCCATATCTCACATGGAGTGCAATTAAAATTCGAATTCGAGAACGAATGGAAAAGACTTGGTGGATCTGGCCGTAGCCGACCGCTCAATCACTAATCCGCTTTTGACAGCTTTTTAATCAGGTTAGATCATTACTATACACAGACACATAAGAATGCAGTGGAAATGTATCAGCGGAAAGCTGAATCCAATTTCAATGGAAGCATCAAAGTTTTAATCGAATCACATTTTAATTGTGACGGTAAGCGAAGCACAGAAATTGCTTCAACATCACTTTCACTGTTTATTAAATACGTACGTAGGTTGTCTGGAGTAGACTAGCACAGTAGAAACTAGATAGGCCACTACATAGCAGGTAGGAGACACAAAAATTGGAAGCACTCGAGTAGATAAGAGCAAGTCAGTGTACATAAAATTGCATTAAATATGCACTTTTGGAGCTGCTCTTGTCAGAAAAGCTGCTGCCTTAAGTTCCGGTTCCATATAAATAATTTAGTTATGTAAAAGAAAGCATGCTGCTCATCGATTGTATATAATGCTCTGCCAAACATCAACTTGAATTTTCCTCGAAGGGAAAACTTTACAGCGCTAATGTTATTAGAGCGGAAATAACCTGAATTGAAGGCACTGTACTACACCAGGGGCACATACAGTTGCTTTCTTACTGCGTTAACACACTACAAAGGACTACCAACCAAGGCATATGCTTTACTGAAGACAGAAAAAATCTCTGACCACATTTCACAAAGCCAGTTCAGTTCACATGGAAGGAACCATACTTTTACATATTTCTCTGCAGACGCTTGCATTTAGGAGCCAATGTAGTTGTAATGTGGGAAAGGCCTTGAGGTCACGGTTACGAAACAAAAGTCAAATGTTGCCCCAGTATTTCATTGTGTCTGTCTGCAGTTTCTCTCTCTGCGATATTACAACTGAGAACGAAGGAAGCGTGATGTACGGAAATTTTGAGGAATCAAAAACTTCCACGTAACGTAAGGGAGTAAAAATATTAGAACTGATTGTAAGGAGTGGCTAGATACGCAATGAAATGAACTGAACTGAAGAAACTGAATGTGTACTAGTAATACGAGCTTTTGGGGATTGGGGAGAAGTGCACAGTACATTTTTATGACTTCGTTTCAGTTTCATTTGGGAGTGACTAACTTTGTGTGAGTTAAAGGAAGCTAACGATTATTACTATATGGATCCTATGATATGAGCTAGATAGCAAGGAGTGGCCTTATGTTTGATTATGGCTTTTAGACTTACAAGCTACAGTAAGGTCATCTAAGATTTGAGCTATATTTACCTTTGCAAATGGGTATCTAGGCCTACCCATTCGGTAATGAAAACGAAAGCCCAGCGGGCTATAGAAAACAAGTTAACTTTCTCCTGCACATACATATAATAAGGACCTTCAGTAGGAACATTTCGATTAGCAATGCACTAAGGAGCCGGTAGGGAATGTCTGTGAACACAACTACTTAATATAGTTGGCTTGGTATTTATCGTATATCACATATGGAACTGCAGCTTATACAGAGTTCCCTATAAGAATCGTCGTAGTTGTGTTTTGAGAGAGAAAATGATAAAAAGAAACGATAGAAAAACGGAAAGACAAAGAATTCTATAGAAATGAGTTTGGGAAACTATATCAGGCTTGAGTAAGATTAAGAAAAGGAACTACAAAAATGAATGCGTCGTAGGTTTTAAGAAAGACGCACACGACAAACACAAAACTTCGGTCTAATTTTCTCTAATTAGGTCCTACCCTAATTTTTAATGAAAATTCAGTCTGGCATACCAGGTCCACATGAAAATATTTTCTACACCCGAATAAATACATTGATAGTGTTAATTAGCCAAGTTTATATGAATTAACAGAATGATGCATCCAAACTTTGAAAATTTTATTATACCATACTATATGCTTTCTCCTCATTTATTGTTATGGATTAATTTAGAGTTAGAGCGATAAATAAACTATGTAGCCAGATAAAATCCTTAACGTCTAAATAATTCGGTGGACACCAGAAATTATTTTTTACCAAATGGAGGCAGTAGAACAAGGGTAATATTTACTGGAGAAAATATTGATCGGACCGCCGTAGCAGTCACAGTCACAGCCACAGAAATGCGGATGACTTTGTCTGAAAAATTACTGCCGAAATCACTTAAAAGAATGCCGCCTGGTGTAGATTAACATTGACCAAAAACGAGAGACTGACACTAATGATAACGACATCAAGTCAGGAAGCACATTGCAAATGAAAGTGGTAGCTATACCATTTATCTTTGTAATGGCAACAGGTCTAGTAGTTGTGGTAGTTAGTTCACTGTGTGCAGTTGTGCTTTATTTGGCTCGATACCAGAAATAATAATATATCCGATTGGAAACGAGGTCACTGGAGACAATCCCCAGAAAAAAGCTTCCAGCACACAAAGAAAGCAGAAACATGGAGTTTTGTTTTAAAAAAACTCTGTATTCCTGATTACCTTGTCTGGTGGAAATAAACAGTAGAGGGGTTCGGTTTTCCTGAGTAATAGTACACACCCGTGCCGTATATCTAGTTTGTACCTCTCTCAGTCAGTCATTCAGTCAAAGCACGTTTCAAACTTTCAAATAACACTTCAAACTTTCAAAGCTGTCCCACATTCACTGAATCGTGTTATTAACCGCATTACTGAAATTATATATTGACACATTCAGGAGAATGGATACGAAAGTAAGTCCTCTCGTATAGTTAAACATAAAAAGGTCAGTTTCTGATTGGCAAAAGTAAATATAACGTAAAGTATTTCGCAAAAAAATAAACAAATATACCAGTAAACTACCCAAAGTTATAACGAGGTGACGGAACACTCGGCCTTTATTTGTTTCTTTTTCTGGGTGAAGTGGAAACCCGGACTTAACTCAATATAAAATTATCGTAGCAGGCTTTCGCAGTGTATTGAATTGAGTTAAAGCCCCTACTATCTGTACAACCCGTTATAACCCTCTGTATCCAATCTTCACGTATCCTTATATCTCTTTACAACACGAATACTCCGTTCTGCAGTAGATTACAAGAAGAGTGGCTATAACAACCTACATATGTACGAGAAGCTACTACGTGTACAAGAAAGGGGGAGAGAAAGTCGTGTCATACAAAGTAAAACTTACGGCACGACGGGCGAAAAGAAGAAAGGAAGATAATACTTACCTTCTATATATAAGAACGAAATCAACTTCACTATTTCTCCACTACTACAACTATTACTACTATATAGGCACGCAACAGGTCTATTCTTCCATTCTGAAGCTCTTCCATATCTCTGTATACTTACTTTCATCCGAACATTCCCATTTCACCTACTTATGCCCTGCACACACATTGGTATATATTTATACACTAGCCGTACCACTATATGGGTCTTTCCTTCCGTAAAAAGAGTGCCCTACTGTGTACGTGTTACTGAAATTGTCTTAAGAATCACTTCACACAAGTCCGAAAAAAAGAGCTCTTATTCTTATCGACTGCCAACCGTAACTGAATGAATCTCACATTTTTTTCCTGTCAGGAGGAGAAAACCGTACAATAATATTTGAAAGAGAAAAGGCACTTGAATGGCTAACGTATATGTAAGCATATTGCATCATCGGACAGTACAAAGGAAGAAAGTGGTAGACGGTGGTGTATGGTGGCTGCCGTGAGTGGCGTGAAGGAAAAAGAGATAACCATTAACACTTTGAACATACGACTCTACTTGTTCTAGTGGTAATATCCCCATCCATTTGATTATATTCTATTGGTTGGGATTATCGCATTCATTGCCTCTCTCTTCCGTCTGCCGCCTCACTCGGCAATACATTACTGATGTGATACATTCCATTTAGTAGACAGCGTACAGTACAGACGCTGTACATAATATGCAGCCATGCTATGCTGGAAGTAGTGAAAGTTCCACAAAACAGCCGTCTTGCATCAAAGTCTATTTCATTCCATTGCATTAGCCTTCACACTGCTTACTTTGTGATGTAGTGAGAACATTAAATGTTTCCTTACTGTGTGTATGTGTGATGTGCTGCACCTTGTGTGTGTGTTTGTGTGTGTGTATAGCGGAAATACTACTTGCTACTGCTGTTGCTGCAGCTGCTGGTGTGTAATACTGTGGGAGTGCAGATCGAGCTGTCTACGCTACAATGTATTGCTATTACGGAATTCTGTTACATTACATTACGAGGTAATTCTCCTCTTGTATAAAGAAAGTTCGCAACAACTGTCTTCTCTATTACGCTACAGTGTGCATTAGTTTCCAATTCCCAATGGATATCACTTTGCCATTTCATTTAGTAGTGGCAACCGGAGCGATAAGTGTTCTCTTTCCAGATTAGCTTGCCCTTAGTACAAATACGTCTCCCTCAGCTCATTCATTTTATTTCCTTTCGATGTGCTTCTCTTTTTTTCTCTTGCCTCAAATGCCTTCTCCCAGGACGACTCAACAATCTCAAGGAATGTCGGAGAAAGTAATCAGAGTTTACATCTAATCAAATGCACATCCTCTTGATGAAAATGGATTTGCTCTGACAATCACTGTGTACTGCAAACAAATCCACATTTTTTTTAAATTTAACTCCGCTTACCTTTGAACGGGTTACCTTTGTAATGGACCCACATTACGTGTGTACACTTTGTAATTCGTAATGGTGTGTATTTCTGTGGAGTCGTTCAGGACAATGCACGATCCACTCGTGTAGAGATGTTTCCTGTCTTCACATTAAATTTCGTTTTTTATAGCTTATAATCCTAGATCTGTACGGGAGGGATTAAAGGTAATGCTAGAGGGAATACTGCTGAAATTGGCTGGGCACTAAACTTTATGAAGTTAAGAGAGAGAGACTTCGTAATGACAAGAGCTAAAAATATCTTCGACTTGTGCTCATTGCCGTCTAAAGCATTATTCTATCACAAACATCGTTGCCAGAGGTTGACAGTTTTAGTTCTGCAAAAAGAGCACATCTATTATTTAGAAAGTAAAGACTAGAAACTAATTAAAATCCGAGTCGATTCGGCAGAAGGCACAGACGATAAACGTGAAGGCCCACCTTCAATACACTCAACGTCATGTTGGTAATATAAACTACACCACCGCGACTTCCGTTCCCTATACAGATAACATCAAGCGCATCGAAGTATGTCATAAAACGTGCACAGCGAGGAACGCTCTGTGAAACATCAGATGTGGGATTGGGATAGTTTTTAGGACATTGGGGAAGATTTGGCCGAAAATCGAACTGGATCGATTATGACTATTGTATCTCTTTCAAAGCACTCGCAAAATGTAATTGAATCATGTAGCCAATGTCTACATAGAGAATGAGGACCAATATTTTGGATTCAAACAATAATAACAGATTTTTTAGTTTTCTTTGAAATCTGAGAGCTTCATGGTTTCTTTTTAAAACATAAAGTCATTGAAAAATATTATTTCCAAGAAAATATTTTCTCTGTTTGTGCTATTTATAATCACGTATCTGGGACACTAAGGAGGAGGCATTGCATCAGATTATTGAACATCATTATGGAAATATCAATTTTTGCAATTTGTCCGCTTCCAGTCTTATTTATCGTATATATTGCACAGAGTAACAAATCCAGGCTCATCCAACCTCCCTCAAAACCCAGCATTCTTTTTGCAGCTAATATTGCATAAATAACCAACATATCGATTGGAGAAATATTTCGTATTCAACGCGGAATGCAAAGAGCTTTTGCACTTTATTCACGTGAATTGCAACATACATTTAGCATGGCAGGGTTTCCCCACAGACATATTTGTTCTGCCACACAACCGGCAGAAGTGGTTTTAGCAAGAGTTTGCGTTTATATTGCATTTGAAAGAACAAGTGCGTAGCAGATATTTTTGCCGACAACTCCTGCGGTTGTTTGTCCTACTGTATTACAAGACGACGGATAAGACAAAAACGGGTAGCAGTATCTACCTCGCTTGTAAGCACACTCTGTTGTGTGTAGGGAGAAATGTCGTTGATGTGATAGGAGAACGGCAGCAGGCTGATTAAAATTTGAGCTTGAAAGGTTTTCGGAAAACAAAAATAGTGGTTGAGTATATCGCGCCGTCGGTTTCGGTGTGCAACACTAAACTAATGAAAACTAAAAGCACATACTTACATGCACAAAAATCAACTTGTCTGCGCTGCTTCTGCTTCTTGGCCCGTCTCTACCACCACAGATACTACACACACTCTGAAGAATCAATAACCGTCTATCTCACTAACTAGCGCATCCAGCATCTTGAAGAGTCAATGCAGAGGAATATTTCTCCGCCTGCAACTAAGCATCACATGAACCTCTGCACTAGCCACCTTAAGGCAAAGAACAAAGCAGCAGTAGAGAGAACATAAAACTCCAAAACTAATTCTCTACAAGAATCTGTTTACTTTGACGTTTAGCCAATGAATTCGTCAGAAATTTATTCTAATTTCAGTGCAAGAATCCCAAAGTTAATTGTGTAAAAACTTTTGTCAAGTACTACTCTGTTACCAAAAATTCGACCTTAAAGTAAAACAATAGTAGTAACTTTCCTTCATTCAAAAAAACTGAGGAATGTGTAACGATAATCAGTGTCTACAGCTGCAGTTACAGTTAGTCCTCTGTATGTTTCATTATGGGGGGAGAAGGGAGAGACAGAGCAGGAAACAGCGTTCGGGCGACCATCATTTACATATGTAGTTAGCATTAGTTTTAAGCAGTTCGTGGCATTATTAAATAGTTGGGAAAGTTGAAATGAAAACGTATTGAGTGAGCAATGTAAAGTGAAGTTGAAACAGAATGGTCTTTTAGCCGGGGAGAGTGGAGCCGAGAGAAAACTTATTTCTTCACATGTAGATAAACAAAGAGAGTCGAGCTGTTTCTCTCCATACTACTACTACACCACTATACACGTTCACCTATACATTTGTACTTGTACATACATTATTTCGGTGAGTGGCAGAGATTGCTCACTGCTCTATATTCTTTACATAGCAATGCACTGCATAGTTGGCCTTCCTTCAGTTCAGTTTTCGTGTCTATTTATCGTTTCAATACGTATCGACTACTGAAAGTTAAACAACACGAACCGTGTAACTTTGGAATGCTCTACAGCGTTGGATAGTTCAGTGTACATAACTATATATATATACGTAGAGACAGCATGACTACTTCTACATAGCTTTATGTAAAAATTGGATATGTAGCACAGATCGCCCATACAATAATGTAGGTATACCTTTTACAGTGCATTTTGAGAGGTAAAAGTACAAATACAGCAAACGGTACAGTTAAGCACACATTGCAAAGTATCACAAGGCAGTTTACCTTGCTAGCTCACTGTATATTGTATGTAATTGTTCGTTCCCAGAGTTGCTCCGATGCTGCTGTTGCATTGACAGACAGGAAGAGCTCTGTGTAATATCTGTAATACTTCATAGTGAAAGAGAACAACTGGTTCGTTTCAAGTCAACTCTCTCTTTCTCTACATACATACTACATACATACACTTCCACTGCTAGTACATGACAAACAATATTGTGTACTCTGCAACGGAACACAGTGCATTGCAAGAACGTCTGAGCAGTGATGCTCTCTGTCTGTCTCATTTTCTCTGTGTGCAACCCTTGCCTTGTTCTGGCTTTCTCTTTTGGCTTGTCTCTTGCATTCTACCTTTCCCCTGCTCTCTCTCTCTCTTTCACTGTGTACTGTGTAATGTATTACATCCCACTGCCCTGTTTGTGGCCGAATGTAGAGAACATTATTGATTTTACAGAGTAGATTACTCATACGGACACGTTCTCATACATGAAGCGTACGGCTATGGACAAATAATATATCATTGTTGTGCACAATCAGCAGCATTACACCACATTATCCATTTCAAAAGAGTACTTTTGTTACAGTGTGCATAATGGGGGCCTTGTGAACAGTATTTCAGTAATGAATCCCTTTGAGTGGAGGACAACAGTACAGAGCACAAATATTGCACACACGCAAGTGTAGTAAGGAATAAGCTTTGTTAATTTAAATTATGTACAAGGGACGGATGTGCTCGAATACGTTATCATTGTTTCTTCAGCAGTACAGCAATTTAGAAAAGAAAACACAGAGCCACAAATTTGAATGCGTGCACTGTAGGCGGATATTTTCGGATGGCAACCAGCCAGGGCCAGGGCTTCATTAATTTTTATAAACAGCTATATACGTTGTATACCCATCGCTTTGGACAGACTACTGCAGTCTCTGCTACTAAATAATAAGATGCCTCCGAGTTTGTAACGTCCAAATGTGTGCTACAGCAAAAACACACCGGAAAAACTTGTTGGATCACATTACGTTAGGCGTTGTAGCGCCCGTAGATACTAAAAATATTTCAGTTCACGTATAATTTGCTCGGATACTCTTTTTGCACCAAATTATACAATTTTAAGTCGACTGTTTCGAATGCTTTGATTAATGCAAAAATTGTATGCATCAAAAGAGCTGAGACCGATTCAAAATCCAAGGTACAAATCAAATATGGAAGCAATAAGTAGGAACTTCGAGCTTCAGGTAGATCAAAATTATTTATAAAGAAATTCAGAAATCTCCTGAAGAATCTCTAATTACGTAATCACTTATTTACTTATGCAGTAATGGTTGATGTTTTGTTTGTATCAGCATTTGTCTTTACAAAGAGAAAGGAAAACATTTGCTCGGGAAAAATCGATTTCTAGAAATTTTCTGGTTTAAATTCTTTGTCTAGTCGATTAAATATCCTACATGAGAAATTCCAAAGCTAACATTGTTGGTCTCACCTCTTCTACCAGCTTAACGTATAAATATATTATTATACATTGGAATCGGGGATGTCGTAAAAGTGTTTCGCTCGCTTTCACTGTTCCATTCACTGATATTTTTAGCAATCAGGTCTATTCGTAGCTATCTCATCGGACGTGTTTTTCCGATAATGTCCACCGTCACCTCTTTGCTTGTTAAGGTTTAGCACGCAATCCCCAGTCCAATAATGCAAAATTACGTGCTTTCACTTTGCACAAATACAACATAGACAAAGTACGAAGTGACACACCAAAACTCTACATATGCACTCAGTCAGTCAAACAGCAGAGTACAACCTGAAACAACAAGAGTTTTTTCCAGTTCCATCGAATTTACAAGTCGGCGCAACCTAGATCTATCTCTAATGTCTCTATTCTTGAATATGTATGTACTTTAGAGTAGAGTTGCATGATTACCTAATGTTGTAATAGTAATGGGCATCCAAGTAGGATTCAAAGCAGGATTTCGTGCAACCTATCCACTTCCGTCAAATGCGAATCTAGTACTCTACATATCTGCAGAATGTTATGCATAGGTTTTCTATTATTCCACAGTCATGTTACGAAGTAAAATCAGGAAAATGTTAGGTTTTCTTTTTTCAAACTCCGAAATAATCTCCAAATGACCCGACTTAAACCATCAAACATTGAGTGTACACCTAATTACATTTAATTTTTCAAATACTTATTTATATGTAGAACTCGCAATCGTAAAAGGATTGTTAGTTTACCGAATGCGAAATTTTGAGTCATTAATTTTTGGTTATATGTAACTTGTATGTATTTACTTATGAAACTATTTTTGTGTGTAGTGTGTACTACTACAAGATACATACATATAAATTAAACAATTATGCATTGTTATTTTCACTATTTTTTTAAGAATCCCCACTTATCAATATTCGAAAGTTCTATTTAATACTTCATAGAAGTATGGAAAGTATTGTTTATTGTCGCTTATCACAATTGCGAGTTCGCGATTTCCCCGGTTCCGCTATATTAGCCTTCTACATTTACAGCTCACGCACAATATTGGCTGGCTTTAAAAGATTTCTTTGTGCCTCCTTTGCAAAAATGAGCGTGTAACAAACAGGCTTTCCTCTGTCTTCCCTATTACAACTCGAGTAGTGAATACCTTGCTTACAAGAAATTGGAATGCAAGAGATAGCTGTACGGGAGGACAGCACAACTACCATGTGTGAGATTAGGTGAGAACTCTCAACGGCTATTTATTGCATACGGGTTGTTTTATTATTTAGCCAATGATAGAGTTCGGTTCGCTTTGAGACGACAATAAATGGACATAGAACGTGAAACAGTAGAGCAGAAAATGGAGATTTCAATGAAGACTCTGACTGGACTAAATAACAAACTCAATTTGCCTCGTTTCATTTCCTTTCACTTTTGGATACGGTTTCGTTTGCCTCGGTGAATATTAGTTTTCATGTATAAAAGTCGCACTTTCAATTTCAACTTTAGTCTTGGAGGGGAGAATTCTGGCCCGCCTATATTGCTTTCAAAGGAATACTACTAGAATGAATCGCACTGGTAGTTTATAAATGGAGGAACTTTGTGGCGAAAGTTGTTGTGGCTGTTGTGTAGGTAGGCATGTAGTGGAGGCAGCTAGTTAAGACTTGAATTGAGTTCACTTAATTTCATATCTCTCCACCATTCTGCAGCAGCGAATAGAGAACCATGTGCAAAGATACCCGTCGTCTCTTTACAGATAGAGACAGAGACAGGGAGAGAGAGAGAGAGAGCATTGCCGAGTCACCCATTTTGGGAGCATCAGAGCTACTTATTATACTGTTTTATTTAGTGAACTGAACGCTCCTTTCTCCGTGTATTTAATTCACCTTTTTCTATTGTTGCGCTGTGAATAATAACCTTAAGAAAGATATTCTTACTAAAGGCATTTCATTAGCAACAACGTAACTTTGTATGCAGAAAACTTGTCCAGTCTAATTCTCTACTAACGAAACTATATGGAATGCTAATGGGTTAATATTTTATTTATTTTGCTTGATTGCACTTTTCACTACAGACTCATTTATAAGGGACTAGTGCAAACGAAAGGGATGAAATGCTATAGAGCCAATTGCTATTTCGGCGGAATAAACTCTGTATGTATTACAACTGTGGGTATTGTAAATTCCACATGGACATTATTATTGCAGTATTATACATAGGTACTTGAATTGTGGAAATATGCTTTCACCCATTAA
Organism: Plutomurus gul; assembly: GCA_019776185.1. NCBI lineage: Eukaryota > Metazoa > Arthropoda > Collembola > Entomobryomorpha > Tomoceridae > Plutomurus > Plutomurus gul. The sequence goes on from JABASC010000133.1 coordinate 25,888, forward strand.
GCTACGAAAATGCCTTTAGGTGAAATTTACTTCACGCACAAGGTTTCGCAGGTTCACCATCCACGGTCAAAAATTTATTTCATCCAGATTATTGTACTAAATTGATGAAAAATAAAAAGTTGGGTATTTATTTACTTCAATATATTTCCATGCATGGGTTTGCTGGTGTGGATTTGTGGTTGGATGAAATTGGATAAAAAAGATTTCAAAAGAAACCTTTGATTATTACAAAATCCTTCATACCAATGAATATATTGTGCACAATGTCAGAACTGAATACCATCATTAGAATTGTAGGAGTAGTTAGTATAAATATATTGGTTCATAATCAGATAGCATTTGAATTTCCAGCACACAAGTTCGTACATGATATCAGTGTGATCAGTTTCCCTTTCGTTAGTATTGTCATTTTGGAGGAAATGTAGCATTCGTTGAAAAGCAATCCCGTTTCTTTGAAAGTAGGAGTGAGCACTGTTGACTGGTGCAAAATTCAGAGGCTACTATTGTTGATATTAAATCAAATGAAGAGGGGAGGCTGGTTGTAGTGAATAATGATGGAGAATGAATATGGATGTGAATTGCTGAAATGATAATATTAACATAGTAGAGATATGACTAGAATGTTGTGATAGTGACACAGACACCGCCTGCTGCGATCAATATTTAAAAGCAGCTTCGTACCTGAAGAATACTACTACACAACGAAAGCAAAACACAACTTCTCTCTCTCCCTTTCTGTCTCTCTGTCTGGTCTGCCCTGCTACTACTTTTACTACAACTGACATAAGACCTTTTAATATTTAATATAATAAATATATGAAGCTCTCCTCTTGTATTTAGTTATCCATGATTTAGATTCGTGATTTAACTGATGATGTTGACAGTCTTCATAAACTCCCACTGCTTGTCACTCGACGGCGGGCCAGAGGACAGATACGAATTACCTCTATTCTAATCAGACAATGCGTACACACAGAATAAGTTGAAAGCTTGCTTTCTGCATTTCTGCACGTCAAAACAAGACATCACTCCAATCTCTCTATCTCTTTATATACCTCACGGGTATACAGTGACCGTTGTTATGCTTTAATGATATAGTAAATTGATCTTTTCTGACTGAATTGACTTGAATGGAGTAGACAAAAGAAAATCTACTGTAGGTGGCTTATTATTATTCTATCATTCTATCTATAACCTTCCATCACCAGCACAACTCATTAAAAGCTGCGCTGTCTGTACACGATTAATCTGAAATATATGTAGCGATAACAAGAATTTGGGCAATATCTAGGCAATTATCAAAACATATCCATTTTAGTTACATTTCTACTCCAGTTATTTATATAAGGTGGAAGTACTGTTGAAGTGGAGAGTTAGTGCAGGAATACCTTTCTCTACTATTGAAACTGCTCTGCTGGAGTGTATTTGCTCAGCTTTCATTGTTTTTATGAGGTTGAATTGGATTGAGAGCGAAAGAAGCCCTCTCTCAGAAAACAAGCATGACCCGTAAGAAGAAGATATTCGATAAGGAACGAAAGTTTCCGTCGACTAATTTTACTTTTCTTTGTTTTGTTGCCATGTTTTGTGGCGAGTGGCTCTCCAATGCTATATTGTGCCTTCTTTCAGGTATATTATTATGTAATTCCTTACTGCTAGCGAGGAGCAATATTGAGCTGTACATGAATTGATTTTGGAAGTGAACCATCTTACCGTCAATAATGCAATTGTCTTTTCTTTATCGAAGTCTAAATGCGATGGGATCGTTCCTGGATTCGATTCTACGCAACTCTGTCTCACGCTTTTTTTTTACTTTCAATGAGAATTTATCATTGAGAAAGTGTGGAACAGGGAGGAAAATAACGGTGGTAGTACAATGAATTTTCTTATAATCATATTATGGAAAAGTTGGTCAAGAATGTGTGGAATGATGGAGCCACTTTGAAGGCAATCATTGCATTGATTGCATTCAATTCTTCTGGGATATCAACGATAAACAAAGTTCTAGTTGTAAAAATTAACTTACCTTCAAGTTTTTATTGTAATTAGAAACTGGCTTGTAGCCAGTTTATCTGCAGTATCCACAGGACAAGGAAAGCGTATGACAGGAATCAGATTAATTATGAAGAAATGTATCCATTCATGACTTGATAGGATCCTTTGTTGACTGTTTAACTCACACACCACAAAAACCAAAACCTTTTGATTACAAAATCTACCAATCAAAAGGAGTTTTCTTTCACCGCCAAAAATTCAATTTTTAAGTTTTAATTTGTATTTCATAAGTAATTCTTTTATAAATAATTAGTACGTTGTCTTTACTAATTTTATCTCACTTATTTTTTTTAATGTGATTGTGGTCACATTTTCTTTCTGATTCGAGAATTTTCAATCACTGTACATCACAATAATAATATATTCATTTCATGGTTGTTAGAACTAAATAAAACTAATTTAGTATTCGATGATTGATACAAATATTTAGTCTGTTGTTGATTGATTTTGTGGAAAAGTTGTGATATTTACTCTCAAGAGCAGACCCACAGTGGGAAATGTTATAGTACTGACAGTTCACTTATAGTATTTACATTGTAGTGATGATACATAAAGGATCCGTTTGTGTATCAAGATCGGAGACAATTTACATACTGAATTGATTTGAATTGAACAGTCTCGTCGTGTGTTTGTTTTTATCTTGAAAAAGTACGACAGAGCCTTTGTGAGGTGAGTTGACGGTCTGTTGGTTGTTGTAGTGTAGAAGCACACATGGAATTACTAGAATTTCAATTCCATTCTCTTTCTGCCTCATTTTAACAAGTCATGTTACTGAACAAGTGAGGTTTTGCATTATGGATATGTATTTGGCACAGTTCCTTCCAAATGATTGCTTTTCCCTAAAAATGGAAAAGGGATTTTCCTTTCACATGCATTATTCTTTCTTTGAAGAGCAAAATAATGCAAAGTGCTCAAATTGGAACTACATTACTACCTAGGTTTTTGACTACCCTTTTTCGATTTCTAAATATATCTGTACATAGAAAAGGGGGAGGAATATTTAAGAAATACGAAAGTGAACATGAAAATTGAAATACGAGTTTAAACTTTGAGAGATAATGATCCCATTACAACAAGAATTATTAACGTGCACTTTCTCTTCAAGGATTCACTTGAAAATGTTAATGGTTAATATTGAAAGTGTAAAGGTGAAATGACAAATACCTGTTTACAGTAATTAAGCGTCCGTAATTACGATAATGTCCGTGATTAGCTAGAGATTTATAGCAACCTGAGCTATGATTCTGTGGGAGTCGAAGAACGAACGAGGCAATTGAACAAAGACGGACTCCCATTTTATGTGGTGATAAGGGGGAGTCAGTGTTTAAAGTGCATGTTCTTTGTTTTTACTTTACAAGTAAAAAATGTGACGCTATGGAGGATACATGTTTTTGCTTCTGTGTCGTATCACATGAACACTGGCAGCTCAAACACAGCTCATTAAAGGAATTAATGACGCAAGTAAAATAGTAGATAAGTAATAATGAAGCAATAAACACATACTGAAGTGGAAGAGGGTACTACTGTCTGCTCTTCTCTCTCTCCTCTCTAATATATACAAGGAATCCTTCACTGTGTCTATGTGTAAGTGTCTGTCTGTCGTTAAAAGGAATTTGCAATCTTCCCAAATGAATTGAGACGAGAAATTAATTTTTCGCAAAGTGTGACAGTAGCAGCGGTAGCAGTAGCGCCTGTTGTACGGTGGCTGGCCATGATTCCCCCGTATAGCAGCAGCAAGCAGTATCTCGCTATAATATAGTAGTAAGTGAAACGAGTTCGGTGGTCTGGTCGGTACTGCGAGCTGGAGAGAGAGAATAACTTGTAGAGTGCCAGAGCAGTGGGCTGTTGGTTGGCGTGGCTCGGTCTGGCTCCAGTACTAGTTGATGGTGGTCGTGTGTGTGTGTGTGTGTGTGTGAGCTGGTAGAGAGAGAAATAGCTCACAGTGAAATGAATGCGTGTGTGTGCCTTTTGCTAACCAGAACTGGATGAGACTCGCGAAAGACAGAGTGCAAGTTCACAGTATATAATACTTTTGCATGCACAGCACAGATCCCTATTACCAGTAGTAGAACGACATAACTGCAATATTACAATACATACAGATAGTACAGTACTGGAGCTCTGCTGTTGTATACGTCGTAGTGGCAGACGAAGAAGAAGAAGAAGCGAGCATAGAGGAAATTGTATAACTGTTGTAGTAGCGTATTCTTTCTGCCCGTGTGTTCACTCTCGCTCTCTCTCTCTCTGCAGTGTGGGAATAGTTATCGCTCGTAGTAGTCTTCGTCGTACTGCTACTCGTACTACTACATACTACATAACAGAGCAGTCTATATCAATAGCAGTACTACGACTACTACTTCTATAGGTACTACTCCAACCAGTAGAACGTACCATCATCTATGACTAGCTCTTTTCTTTGTGTAAGATCGTGCAAAAATTCGCTAGACAGCTAGGCGCTCTTTCCATGGTCATGGAAGGATTCGAGAGTTGAGAATCCACCTCTTCTCCAGGCACGCAGGCACCCTGGCTTAACTCTTCTTCCAGTCGTCGGGCTTCATCGCTCTCGTCTCCCTTGCTCCCGACAAAAACTCTCTTTTCGAAAGTCAGACCAAAGCTACCTAATAACATGGGACAGACAGACACACAGTAGTACAGAGTCTTTCACGAACTCACTTTTACCTTTGCTTTCACTACGACTATATACTAAGTACGACTACTGCCTTGTGTGTGCATTACATTTTCCACTTTCTCCTACACTAATATGCCGTAATGCTACTGCTGCAGTCTTACCCGTTTCCATCCTTCATCATTACTACCAAGAGAGATATGCATATTTTGCCCTGGTGTCGTCTTCAGCTATCCAGGAATAAGATGAAGACTCATTAATTGCTTTGTGTCGGTTTTCCTCGGGTCATCTTACTTTCTCCAGAGTATTCTGCCACAACACTACAAAGTAACTACAACATGCAGCAACTACGGGTGAGACAATTATGTCATCTGGAAGAAAAGCAAATGAAGGTGTAGCTGTGCAGTTAAGTCACTTGAGAAGAGTGATTTGGCGGTGAAAATGAAATGGTCATTGCAGGGCCACACTGTGCACACAGACTATATTATATAGACGGTGGCTGGTCTACGGCATGGAGGAGCCAAATGGAACAACTGCCATTAGCAGTTCAGTCTCTGGACAAATCTGCGTCTCGCTCCCAATCCAGGTAAATACCCACGCGGAGAGACAGTGAGGGAGAGCGAGAGAACAGACGCAAAGTAGGAACAAGTGAAAGTAATACTACATGCACAGATAGGATCTAGCACGAGTCGCCCTGGCTCGCATTCACTGAATCTCATTTTGTTTCACTCGTTCACTCACTCGCATCCCATCATGCTATCCCTCTTTGCATTATTTACCCTTGAGAGCGGCGAGAGAGCGACATACAGAACACAGATCTCATAACTGCCATCACTATTACATATATTTTCCAGTACATTGTGTACATTGTGATAGTGACTCGACAAGCTTTTCATTCCCCTCCAGGCCACAGTTTCTGTATCCATGAGATGACTTACAGAGTCATGAATGAATTGAAACAAGTCATACTTTCTCCATGCATACCTTTCACGGAGAAAGCGGCAGCATACATACATATACACGAAATTCACACTTGTATCCAATAATATCATGTTAGCTATGGTAATCCCCCTCCTTTTCGCTTTTCACAGGCTCTGAGTAACTTTAGAAGAGAAAGGGGGTTATACCAATTGAGAATGATTCTATATAAAAGCACCATATTGCTTTTCTCATCAGGGAAATGTCCTATTTAGGAGCTGCAGGTAGTGGTGCAGAGCTTAGCATTTTAAATTACTAATACGCACTGACAATCGAGCAGATAGCTGTCTTTTAACAGGATGAAATAGTGAAATAGAGTCTGTGTAGGCCCACGAACGAAGAGATGAAGATAATGATAAGTTTTTTTCCTTCAAAGTTTCAATTCACTATTCCCCACTGGATCGTAACCTAGAAGCTTCGTCCAAGGCTTTTCTTTATAATGACTCCCATAATGCTCTTCAACATTTGATATCTTTGCCCTCCCTTATCACACGTCACATCAGCATCACATTCAACTACCTTCCTCCGTACAAACAACTACTACTGTAATAACTGTAATACCGTGTGCACCTGTATTCGCACAGTTGACATAGTGGAACGGGCAGAGAGTGTAGCGTCAGTTTAAAAGAATCGTGGAATGAAATGAGTCTAGTGTTCTACTAACTTTCGCTGTGAAAACCTTCTGAGGGGGATGTGTGTGCGAAGGCGGTGTCTTCCCACAGACGTAAATATTTATCACCAGAGACATACAGATATGTAGTTCACTGCAACGGGAATTCCGCACACTGCATTCGTATACGGGTCGTGCGTTAGAATAGACTTCTCAGAACTATGTATCTCAATGCAATGTTCACTGCTCACATCCCAATTATCTGCAGAACTGACTAAAAGAATGAAACCCAAAAATACTTGCAACAAGGTGTACTTCCAACTGTAGCTATGTCCCATATCAATTTTTGTACAGGATTTATATCCAAATTTTAACATGAACAAATAACACGGAAAAGTAAATTTCAAAGGTGTTACAAATTTAGAACCCGAATTAACAAAGTTAATTGAAATTGTGTAGGAAACCTGGTTGAATAGTTGAATGATTGAGGGAGGAAGAATTTCATCTTGTTGTGATCATTTGTAATGTAATTTGTTCTATTGCAGCTTACAATTTGTCTTTCCAAATAGATGCACTAATCATTAATCATAATTATTGTACCTAATTAAACTTTTTGTAAACTATAGGCCATTAGGTTAAAAAGATTAAATGTTAATTTACTTAAATCATATTTACAGCAATCGGGGAAAATGACGGCTGTCAGAATGGCATACTGCAATTTGCAATCATTGTACTTTATCCTATTTAACTACATATTTTGTGGTAACGGCGGAAATTTATTTTATTGTAGATTTAGTGTGACTGCTTCAAAGCCAGCTGAACAAGCTGGAGGATTCTGATTGTGCGTTCTGAGTGGGGACGCAGGAATAAAACATACTATATAGTGTAATCGTTTTCGTGGTAATCTTCTAATTAGCCAACTGAGACTGATTTGGAGTTTCGCTTGCCACAGAATAGAATTTAATACGCAACGGATTGTGAGGCTCCATTTTTATATAATTAACTTTACTTTGAAGTGTGATGTTATTGTTAAGTATGTTGGTTGGTGCATAGCTAAAGGAAAGATTTGTCCACATTTTGATGAACCAATTTTCATCTTGAGATTTCTGTCTCAGCTTGGCTTGTAAGGTGGTTTAAATGCATCTTTTACTTTGCCTGCTTCGAATTCCGCGTTTAGATGAGGATCTCTGCATGCATTTATGAAATATTGGATAAAGTAAGCAAGTTTCTAATGAATGACGCTACAAAATGATTGCTTAGCCCACTACACCACCAACCAACCTCTAACCAAGAAACAAAACAACATTGAAATTGGTTCTATATCCATTAATATTCAGGCAAATACATAAAAGGAATCTTATATAACATGTGAACTATCGACATGAACTTTAAAATGGCTTTGTACAATATTATTTCAAGGAGCTATTTAACTCCAATTTACTTTCTCCCGCAGGCATCTGAACAAATACTTCTTCCTTAATGTATGCAGTTACTGAAAACCTAATTTTCATATGAATTTATTTGACAGAAGAAATTGGATTCTGAAACTTTTTGACATCGTTCCTTTAATAACAATGAGTAGACAAGACAAATATTTTATGTGAAGCGCTCTTGCTTTTTATAAAATTTTAATTAATTTTATCAAATTATTCATTGGCTTAATTTTTATTTTGTTCTACTAGGTTTTATCACAAATTCCTAGAAACACTCTTTATGGGATACAAGTAACAATTTATTGACAATTGAATTGAAAATTTATACCAAGGTGCTCCAGACAAATGGGAACAAAATGTATATTTCAGTTTTCGAAATGGTGGTCTCTAGCTTTTATGCAGACTTGAAGTCTTCCGCTACCTCGTTCAATGAAAGTATACAATGGGAAACAGGTCCCATTCTCTCACTATTAGTCACACTCTCCTCTCCAGTTCTGACCACACGGAATAGTCGAGCGGATTCGTCCTTTTCAATAAAGACAGGAAAATTCAGTTTTAGCCAAATTTTGAACGATTTTTGCCCCAAATCCCGGATAAGAGTCCTGCTGGAAGATTACAGCTTCCCCATCGAATATAATTGATCCAAGCGGCTTAACAATGGCTTCTAACACATCCTCCGGGTAATTTTTCGCTCAAACTTCTACCTTTCTCCCGCGTACCCACGTATAGTACTACGAATCAGCCGATTTTCTACATTACTGTGACTAAGGAAGTGGTAAGCCTCTCGTTTAGGTCATCCCTCAATGCCCTAACCATGGTTTGATGTGACACGTTCATCTGGTAGGTCAAGCTCTTTGCTGTACATCGAGGATTCCACTGCTTTGAACATGCTGGAGTCCATTATGTGCGAGGCCGTCCAGATCTTTCACTGTCATTTGTAGCTCCGTTCTTGTGGTACCGTTGAACCACAGTGTCAACAGTTGAACTTTTCACATCATCATTTTTGAGGGCTTTGAAAATTTCGCTTCCTTCAATGCAAATGTTGTTGAATTATGAATTCACGTTCACTTTGACACACTCCCATTTGTGCAACAGTATAACTTACACCTACGCTCCAATGGAGTTATTTGTTCATAATTCCAAAGGGAACAAATTTATAAATACTACAACAATGTGTTCCAAAATCTGAGTCATCTGTACCCCGCGAAAAGCTTGTCTAGGAATATACGATTTAGCTATGAAGATGTCTGCATACAAATCAACAATAGGCAGCAATATTCAAATGTCTCCAGTCATCACCATCGGACCGAAATTCCATCTACTTGTGGAAATGGATTATGCATTGAATTGATATATTGTTTTCTTGGACCCCATTAGGAAGGAAATTTAAACATTTCACTTTACTGTTTTACATTTCCACGTAAAAATTTCATATTTTGACGGTTTTTCGATCACATTTAAGGTCATATTTCTAGACGTGACCACGCATATGTAGAGTTCCCCCCATCCTCCGATAACAATGGGCTTACCTACCCCCTCACTTGTTTAAATGGTTTATGGATAGCCCCTTAAATATGCAGCACTACTTGTCCAATATATGTATTGTGTGTATGTGTAAAAAATTATATAAATACATAAATACAACGACAAATTTTTTCTCTTTTGCAACTTGCTCTGAACTTTATCACAAAAGCAAATTTGTAAAAAAGTAAGCAACTAGGAAATAAGTTGTAGAGTGAATAATAATACCGATTATGCAATCTGTTGAGTGTAAGGGGAAAGGGTATTCGGAACGAAGCACTTTGAAAATATATTCCAAAAAGAAGTAATTATAAAACTTAATATCATGAGTGTATAATACACTCTCATGATGTATTTATCTTGTGCCTGCACACTTTAGTACAATTTGGCCTTCTAAGTTATTCTTACGAGGGACTACTATACGGAAAGCTTCATATTATGAGCATATTGAGAAAAGTCATACTTTCTCCATGATCTGAAAAACATGTTTCAATGTTTAATGATCTCTTTTTGCTCAGTCGGGAGTGAATAACAGTGTTTTTATATGACATACATAGATATCTATTACACCTAGGATAATTTCAAAATACCTCCATTAATCCCTTACATCTTCTTATGCACTAAATTGTATGAATAACAAAAATGTAATTTTTCCAGATGTATCTAAAAGTTGTTGGACAGTAATTTTTGTAAGTTGTTGTAATTTTCCCGGTTTTTTCCACCTATGGGGTCAACTATTTGTACCCGTTCTCACATCCAGTGGACACCACACCATCAAAGAAAATTGGTATTCGTCGGGACACTGCCTGGTTAAATTCAGCATAAGTGAACGCAAGAGAGCTTTAGTTTTTGGTAATAATCTATTAGCGTTCCCCTATTTTTTGGTTCACAGATTGCACAAATCCAATTTGTACGATTTCTCAATTCCTTTTCCTTCCCGGCACCCATTTAAAACAGACCGTGAAGCGAGAAACATTTCTCCCTCTCCTGTGTGTCCCTTACAAATGCTCTAATTGATTGAATGGTTTTCAAAAATGCGGTTTTTATTTTGACGGAGTATATAGGTATTTTGGGTGTTTATATAATAATAAATATGCGCAGAACAAACAACTAAATTTAAATGGATATTATTTGCTTGATGTGCCCTGCCCTGTTGTATGGATTTACTGATTCATACTGTTAGTCTCAATTCTAATGCCCGGAAGTATATCAAAAGATCATTTTCAGATAAAAATCTAATTAATTGATTATACTCCAAGTCCAGAACTTTATTTAATATAACTGTTCCTGAATGCAACAGTAGTTGTGTTGTGGTTGCACAAACACTGAAATATTTTAAACATGTGGCTGCGGCTCTATGGTGGAACGCATCCACAACCACTCTCCAAGTCTTAGTTCGATCCTTGAACCATTTCGGGTTTTTAGGGGTGTCTGCTATTAGTAGCATTCTAGGGATGTACTTGGTTCAGTGTCAGTACTGGGTAGGCCCTCATAAATTGACCCTATGACCTAGGGTATTTTATGAATATGGGTTTACACGTTTCAGTGCTATCATCGTTCCAGAATAAGCTCTCCTCTCAGAATGTTAGTGTAAGCACGGATCCTTTATGTATAATGCCGCTCTTGCATCTAAATCTAAAACAAGTGGGACATTTCCTTCATCTTTTGGCATTTTGCGTTAATCAAAACGCTTTACCTTTGCAAAGTAAATAATTAGGCATAACAGCAAGAGATAACAAGTCCACGCAAAGATGACCTCCTTCAAATGGACTTCTTACTGTCGTTTGTGTTTTGTGTATGACAAAGAGATTCATTTCTTTAACATAAACGTGCTTTGAACAATCAAATCATTGAAATATTTATGATGGTGGGAAAGGCTAAACAATTTTTTATATTGAATTAGGCCTTTTATACAAGACAAAAGATTCTGTGCACGAATAAACACGAATTCAGGCAGCCAGCGTACGCGTTACATCGAATCAGGAATGAAAGCGCTATCTAGCAAGCCCTGAATAACTGATGGAAAAGTATGGGAACAAGAAAATACAAATACAACAGTGTATCAAGTTAGCTAACTTTACGGAGTCGGAGTCAGAGTAGTTAACAACTGAATTTACTTTAAGAATTCATCACGGTAGTTTGGAGGTAGTAAGAGTGACAGTTACAGTTGGAGGGTGTTCAGTCAGTATACTTGTCTGTCAGTCAGACGAATGCAAGTGGCTAAACGGTTTAGTTGTCAGTAATTAATCATGTCATAGTCATGTCATGTCACATGTAAATACCATTATTGTATTGAAAAATGTTATATCGTCATCGTCTCATCACATTGATTGTGGAATCATGTAAATACAACTGTGACAAGGACAACTGACACTGATTTCAAGAACATTCGTTTATGTATACATTTATTGTACCTATAGTGTGGCTTAAATGTTAAAAGTTAAGGTTCAATGTGATTGAAATTGTAAAGTCATGTAAATTAATTATTCAGTTATTTCACAATGTACTCTTTGTTTTCCGGATTGTATCGTCATTTTACGCAAAAGGATGAATATTGTGTTGTAATTCTTGGATTAGACAATGCCGGCAAAACGGTTCGACACTCATACTTTTTTTAACGATATGTAATTTTATGAATTCTAATTCTTACTAAATGGTTACTTATTTCTTTCAGACTTACCTAGACGCAGCCAAAGCTTCTTTGGTCAACAATTATAAACGATCTGATCCATCTAGGGTTACTTCAACAGTTGGACTAAATATAGGAAAAATAGATACAACTGGTATTTCCATTCAATTCTGGGATCTTGGCGGGCAAACAGAATTACAGACATTATGGGACAAAGTAAATTATCTAGTTTACAATTCCAGCTTTCTCATCCGGCTGTAGAATAAATAACTTATGCATTATGTGAAATAAACTAATATTATAAAATATACAAAAATTGATTCTAATTTGTGCAAAACTTTGTTTTTATTTTAAAGTACTACGCTGAATGTCACGCAGTGATTTATGTGATAGATTCTCATGATAGAGAGAGAATTGAAGAATCCAAAGCTGCATTTGGTAAGTACAATTTGTAGTCAAAAGTCAAAACATATTTAGGAATACCTGTTTTAATGCGCACCTCTAATACGATAGCAATAAACTCATTTATTTATATGTATTCCACACATTTTTCAAAAACTTCCTTGCAGTGTAGGGATATCTTTAAATAAATAATGAACTAATTGTAAAATGTATGCGTATAAAATTGTATTCTACTCATGTCGAAATTAATCACAATTTTTGAAATACAAATTAAATTAACAAGTTCTTTTCTGTGCAGATAAAATGATCCGAAACGAGTTCTTGACAGGTGTGCCCCTTCTAGTCCTGGCAAATAAACAGGATTTGCCTGATTGTATGGGAGTTCGTGAAGTGAAACCAATTTTCAACCAGAGTGCCCATTTGATCGGATCTAGAGATTGTATGGTGATGCCTGTGTCTGCCCTTACCGGGTCAGTTTGTATAGTATGAACAGGTTCACGACATTTGATTTGATTTGTCAAGGGGTTCACTCCACTTAAAATAGAACGGCAAACCAATTTTTCAGTAATTATATTCGTGGAGTAAATCCAGAGTATGGTAAATTTATGCATTGAGTGTCTTCATTGACATTGTATCTATTACCCAGCATGATACGTGAGCACTCATTACGAACGGCCGTCTGTATTGCATAATTTACACGTAGAAATTTCTGTTATGTGGCTTGACACAGTGGATGCAGTGAACCTAGAATAGGTTCGTCAATTCGCTAATTTGCCATCACATAATAATAATTTAACCCTTCAAAGTTTTTCCAAGCACTGACTCAAAAATGTAGTGGAAATTTGTCGACTATAAGTAGCTTATCAGGTAACCCACACAGTATGTATTTCTCCCTATTTCCTGGCAACATGTGGATGCAGCAGGTAGCATTTGTTATACTGTATTTACAAGATCCATCTCAGCATCTAGCTTCATGTTTTTCCGTTTTCCTGACTATAAGAAATCCGTCTGCTACAATGGACAATATATGTGTTACTTTAGCTGTTACCTTCTATAATAATGCGTATAGAATACTGTTACATTACATTACACTTCCATATCTAAAGTTGTTATGATCATGCAGGTATGATCAAACACAAGCTTCTATAACGATCAACTGCTTAGTGGAGTGCATTTTTATTTTCTCCATTGATGTATCCCCCTGAGAACCTCCGGAGAGGAAGTGAAATAATGTGACAGTGTAGTTCAGGTATTTTGTGAAAGGGTCTGCAAGGCTGACCTCTTTTGTCCACTTAGGATTCCTGTAATTCTGTTCTTTTCATGTATTGTCCGTGGATTGAATGCATTTGAAACTTCTAGGGGTTGCATTCACTATAATAGCCCGTTGACATTGGAGTTTCTCTTTATTAGGGGCCGTTTTCTTTTCCATTTGAATACCAAACCTTAGATTATTCGCCTTTCTCATTCAAGCTCTCAGTTGCTTCTTGCTTCGCACGCGTTATTAGTATTAGGCTGTAAGAATTGCTGAGAATACGGTATTTTTCATTTTATCGCTAATCGGAATTCATGACATTCGAATACTGTACTACACTACACTACACTTTTCCATTGCAATATGACACGGACACCTTTGTTGTACGATTTTCTATACATAGGGTTATAGGCCTGCACTTTGCACTACATTGAGGTGATAGAATGACTGGTACTTGTGTCACTGCTTTCACTCACAGACTGCTAATGCCAAATAAGGCTTGTACTACATACCTATTAGGGAGTTTTCATAAACTACACACACAAGGAGGGGTGAAGGCCCTCACTTGCCTAAGGTAAGGTTGTCCCTACTTAGCGGGGTGATTTTTGTACTGCGTATTTTATGAAAACCCCTTATATATAAATGGTTGAATTGTATATTGAACAATTTCTTGATACTGGTTGTTTAACTGAAACTTTTTCATCAACACATTTGAATAACCTATTGGTAAGGAATAATGGAGGCATCCAGTTGCGCTCGGAAATAATAAGTTTCAGTTTCGATTCTCTACTATTATACATATATATACAATACATGTTCCTTTTCTTTACAGTGAAGGAATTTCCGAAGGGATTAATTGGATCATTGACTGTCTCAAGAGGAACTCTGATATTCGTCCTCCGAATTCTGGAGATAATTGATGATTAAAACTGGAGCAACCAATATATATCCCTTCCGAATGATTTTGTTGGCAACTCGAATAAAAAATTAATTTTTGCACACCCGGTTGAAATCCATTGCGAACAAGCGAGTTCCATTTGGCAATCCGCGCGAACACGAAGATTGTTCATAAGCTTTTACTTTTTGTGTACGAGTCGTTTTATAAAGTACACGAGTAAATAAATTATTTTGAAAAAATAACTGAATATTATTTACATACACATGCATTGTTGATATTGTCGAGTGTTACTTACAAAGAAAATGTTGCCGCCTGAAAACATTCGCATTCATTCGAATTTATAATGATTGGTTATTGCTCATGATCCTCTTGAATATTTGTGTTTGCATTATATAAATAGGTACATACAAAATCCCGTGCACATACATTCCTCCGATGCATTAAAGGAATTTCGTCTAAAAAGGTGGTCGTTTTTTTCAATTGTCACCTCGGAAATCTGAAAGGTTATATTATGAGGAAATAGTGAAGCCAAAAATTCGAGTTTCTATAGCCTACGTATGTATTACTTTTTTGGAAAATCTTCATTTCATCTCGACAACTCTAGCAGTACGCCTAATTTAGAGTCGTCATTTCATTTTCATTTCATTTTCGTTTCATTTTCGTCTCAACATAATTTCATTCGGTTTTCGTCTGTTCAATTTATAGTTTTCCAATTTTAATTTCATTTTCGTTTCATTTTGCTCTCGTTTTCAAAAGTACAGTTGCTATGTACTTTTGTCGTGCAAAAATGAAATGAAAATGAAATGACACCGACTCTAAATTGAAAAGTCGAAAACAAGATCACTGGTTCGACTGGCTGTCATGACAACAATTTTGGGTGAAATCGAGGGTGAAAATGAAATGATTGCCAATGTACTCTAAATTGGTTTCCCACGAAAACAAGTTCAAAACGAAATGAAAATGAAATTAATCCTCGACTCTAAATTAGGCGTAAGTAACTACTAAGAAACAGGTCAATGTTGTAAGGGTCTCCCAGGTGACATTTTAAAAAAACGAACTATAGGTATTCTATTTTCAAAATTTTATGTTACTATAGTTTCTATGGTAGTATTGATATTATTCCTTTGTATATCTGCTTTTAAAATGTATCAAAGTGCACTCAAAACTCTTCCAGACAGATTTCAAACGATTTGTAGCAAGGTGAAGAAATATCAGCAGCTTCTAAATATATTCAAGAAACATGAATCTGAAAATAAGTCTTTTCTGCGCAATTATAATTGTGATGCTTGTTCCATTGATTTATGCTTTGGAAAGCAATAAAGGAAAGTTGAATAACGACCTGTAAGCCAAACATATCAAATATAATTCTTTTTGCCAAAATATTCACTACAGATCTATTCCTCAATGTAACCTAGGTCGGATAATGGTAACACAAACCGAGTGAAACGATGGGCTGGCGCTGGTGGTAACCTTCGTAGAAAATCGCCTTATTCTCACACTCGTAGGCAGAAGCAGCAGGCTGACAAGAAGAGTGGCAGCGACAAGGTATTTAGCTTGCAAAATTTATCATTTCATTTCCACATCACAAATTCAACTACACATTGTCGTTCGAGAAACTTTAGTTGACAATCGGGGACTTTGAAAAAATCCAAATATTTTCTAAATCTTTTGTCTAATTGTAAGTTTTTTTCCTTTACACTTTCCTTCACTAAACTTGATTCATCATTTTTCACATTTAGTGAAGGAAGCGCAGAAAGAAATTGCAAGATTTCTTAAAGTAAAATCAACACAACAAAGTTTAATGTTGCATGTATTGTACAAATTTGCATTGCTATTTTGATATGTATTTTAGTTAGACGAACACGTTCTGAGAGCAGAAGCTGACTCATTGGCTGCCGCTGCAGAGTCGGTAGCTGCAGGAAACAATGCTGCAGCTGCAGCAATAGAAATAGAGGAAGGGAGAGAAGCGGTGAAACAAGACAGCAAGGAGAAAGTTCAGCAGACTGACGCACAGACTGATTATGATAACACTAATGCAGACAGCGCACAGAATTACCACGAAAATGATGAATCCAATGAAATACAGGGTGAAGAGATTGTGCACGAGAAGACGAAATCATCGCACATGCAGCACTCTTCTTCCGGACGCAACTCAAATAATAACGAGGATATGCACAGCGATGATGAAAGTTCTGGAAGTGACGCAAATGCTGCCGAAGAGGCTTTGCAGACCCTCAAGTCTCAATCGTCTGATCTGGCTCATCAAATCCGGATGGTGTTTGATCTAATGGCAAGGCGTGAAGCCCATCTTATCGAGGAAATGAAAAAGTTACAAGTGATTCTAGCTCAAGCAATTTCTGCGCTGAACACTGAAGATGATGCGAGCAACCCAAATGCATTATTCAATAGAAAGCGAAGGGCGAATGCTGGAGAAGGTAAATCGCTTGCTGTTACCACTACATAAACCTTTATGTAACATTATGCACATACAATTGAAAAGGCATTATAAGTCAACTTTAATAATTATTTATTCTTGTACATAAATACAAATTTTAGAACCGTATCGGGCTTGTGTCTACATTGAATCGGCGGAAGCCACCGGTCAACATGCACGAGTTAAACGAAGTGCTCAACAAGATACTCCGGAGGCACAACAATCTGGTATCGTTTATCAGCGAGACTCCATGACTGCAACGGGTAACAATCAAAATGGCGCTGTGGGATCAGAACTGAGTAACGGCTTCAATGGAGAAGCCAGTGACGGGGATTTCAGTGATGGGATTGACTTAAAAGCTGTTTACTGGCTGAAACTTCCACCGACGGAACAAATGAGTGAGGTAAAAGAGAAGATTCAGGCTATGCTGGACTCCATAATTAAATCGGGAAAAGATGTTCTATTCATCCCAATTGCCAAAGGATTTTCTTCCAGTCGGGAACTTACTGATGAGTTTATGAAAACTTTCCGCGTTCGAAGATCTGATTTTCAACGCAGACGATTGAAAAGAACTGTTCAAGTACTGCCGATGGACTGAAGTTCAGAAAGTTTCTGGAAAACACAAACAAATCTTTGACAGACAGACTCCAATGTATAAAAGCAGTAAAGAATACAGAGCAATTAAAATGCCCGGACGAGCGAAAAGAAGCCGTTCCTACTTCTCTTCACTAGTTCCTGCACCTACGTACACTGCAAGTATATTACAATTACCCGATTCCACATCATACAAGAAACTAATAAATAACTGTCGTAATAGTGCTATTTAACCAAATGTATAAGGGGTTAACATAGTTTGTTAATAAAACAGTGATTTAGCACAACCTAATATTTTATTAACGTTTCAAAACCATCAGCTTAAATATTTCCTAGCTTAACCAAAACCTTCAATTTATACAGCATTATGTTTGCTTTACTGATAGTACATAATACATATATGCAAACGCCTTATATTAGATAGATGTCTATGATGCAAACTAAAACATTTGATACTTGGGGCAAAGTGTGATTTCGATATAGGCGAAGATAAAATAGTGTTGGGATTTGGGAATGTTGTTGTCAGCAACTTCAACTAAAGAGCATTTGAGTCACAATGATTTCAAAGCTCACATTTGTAGGTATTCCGAAGATTTTAGTCGAGAAATTATTTATTTGAAACAAATGATTTAAATTAAATTAAATGGTAGTATTTATTTTGGGCACTACATATCACTTCGCGCAGATGGAAATATGCGTACGAGAGGCAGGTGAACAAACAGATATATTAAAGCAATTGCCCCATCTACAGGTGTCAATGAAGGTGAAAGTCAATCAAAAATGAAAACTGTTCCTTTCTAGAGATGTATTCTGAAAGGGTTGGGCGAAAGAGAGAAAGCCGCTTCCCTCGCTTCATTCAAACCAAAAAAAAATCTAGCTCACCATCAGCTTAGTCAACTCAACAAGAATTTGCATCTTCTAGAGTTCATACCGATAATCGAGTGTATATCAGGTTTGATGTTAATTAGGTCGTATGATTAACCTAAAATGATATCTTCTACTGAAAAAAGTGCGTTTGATATCTGTAAGTGAATGCGAAATTTGAAAAATCTTTTATCTATCCAGTGTAAATTAATTTCTTATCTTTATACTTACACACCGTTACATACATTTGAACGAATAATTTCCAGATGACAGAAAAGTCCTGTAGTGCAGTGCAGCAGGCCTTAAAACTGTTTGTGCAAAGTGTGCAAGTTTACATAATATTTATAAATATTGAATGACAGGGATAAGTTAACGGTTCGCGAATCAAAATAAAGTACGAACTCCAGAGTACTACGTTTCCCCAAAAAACCTTGACATTTTATGTAATTTATCCAGAGTTTCCATAAAAGAATTATCTATTAATTTCAATTAATTGAAAGCTCTAATCATCATCATGGACGTAGTTTAAGTAAGTGATTGATTGCTACAGAGGGTACTTGTAAATTGGTAAGCACTTATTTCCTTTTTGTATGTAACTCCTGATATCTTTTAGCCACAAATTTCACAACTCAAGTTTCCAGCATATGTCCATAATATTTTATAGGTAGAACATCCAGCAAGTCTTTTTGACTAAATTTTCAATTCTGATACAAAAACCAACTCTCATAAGTGCTATTCTGGTTGCAGTTACATGAAGCGTGAATTAAGATATCAAACGGAGTTTTATTGCCTTGTCACTATTTCAAAGAGTGAAGTACAGATAATTGGACACTGTTCTCATTTACCATTTACTGGATTGCCGCGTGCGACGTTACAATTCGTTAGTTGGTAAGATCTGTTTATGGATTTAATAATGAGATGAATTTAAAAAGATGAACCTTTGATTTGAGCATATGTGTGAATTAAACAAAATAACAGAGTGTTTAATCCAAGTCAAACTTTAAAACTAATTTTAATTTCACTTCCCCTGGCCCCTGCCACACACTACACGCTGGATCGCATTGCTTTACAGGTGATTAAGTATCGAGTCTAGTGTCTAGTCTGAGATTAAATTACATTGTTCATTAGTACCTTTTCTTCAGTCGCAAAATTAGTTAAATTATTTTTCAAAATTCAAATAATCCTTCTCTGAAATTGCACATATTTTCACCACTGCTATTCTTCCACCATTTTTGTTTGTTTTATAAATGTCACCATGTATCAGTTTATTTTTTTTCCTGTGTGTTGTTTTGTATCTGCAGTTGTATTCTCAATCTAAACCTTGTCAATTATTGTATATAACACTCAAAAGGGTCAAAGATCCTCCCATATGTATGCAAAAATGTTTGATAAAGCATGTAATTAATTGATTTACATGATTACTGTTTTAAGCTAAACTTGAAAAAGCCACGGATAAGTGTGATTTTTTAACAATCATTCAAAAAAGCCAAGTTTTGCCTTATTGATCAACATGGAAGTGGCTAATACGATCAAGCAGGTCATCAATGATGCTGTAGAGAGAGGTATGAATTTAGTCAAACTACTTGTAAAAACGGATTTAATTCTATTGCGTTATGCTAAAAATAATTTGGTTGTGGTTTCTTTTGGTTTACTACAGTAATGCAGTAATTAGTAATCGTAGTTTTGTTGGGTTGGAATGGATTAATTTAATGGAGTCAATGATGTGGTCAACATTAGGAGCTTCGGTATGTGTGTGCCAAACTGGGACTGGCACACCCATTACCTATATAAGTGTGTACGCAAATCGGCGCAATATTGAATATCGCCTGAATTTTTAGCAATAATCTTACTCTAACTAAAGCTTAAATCGTTAATTGCTTTAATACATTGTTTCCGCTATTGAAATCGAAAGACTCATTATTAATTATTGCTTAAATTTGTGTAACCATTTGTAGTGGCTAGCCTGCTTTACTTGCACGAAGTTGAAGTGCACAGTCTGCTAGTTTTAACAAACGCTTATAATTTTAAATAAATATGAAAAGTTTTAATTTAAAATTTTGCTACGCATAGTGAAAATGCCCGCTCCTCTGCGTCTTCGGGACCTTATTCGAATGATACGAGCAGCTAGAACAGCCGCGGAAGAAAGAGAAGTTGTAAACAAAGAGTGTGCCAACATTAGAAATACATTCCGTGATGAAGATTCTGTATGGCGGTGTCGATCAGTGGCCAAACTACTCTATATTCACATGTTGGGATATCCAGCTCACTTCGGTCAGCTAGAATGTCTCAAGTTAATAGCATCACCTCGGTTTACAGATAAGCGTATAGGATATCTTGGAGCCATGCTGTTGCTTGATGAACGTAAGAATTCTATATTTTAGAATTTTTTATAATGTTCAGAATTCCGTTTATAAATTGTGTTTTTGTTTGTTTGTGTTTTAGGTCAAGACACCCATCTCCTCATCACAAACGTTCTGAAAAAGTAATTCCAATTTAAACTTATTAGTATTCACATGTCAAGGTTCTCGTCAACACAGACGGTCTCAGTTAATACAACTTGATACCGGAGGTGTTCCAAATTAAAATTGTGTCCCTTTAGTTCCTTTCCTACAAGACAAGATTTGTATCAATTACAGTTCGTCCGCCGACGGGGTGTAATAGTTGTGTTAACAATGGTTGTATATGTGGAGACTTTTCATTTATTGGTTTCGATTTTTGTTAATGTTGTTATTTAATTATTTACAGTGATTTAAACTCCAATGCACAATTCGTTGTGGGGTTGGCCTTGTGCACTTTAGGAACGATTGCATCTGTAGAAATGTCAAGGGATCTAGCACCAGAGATTGAACGATTACTTAAATCAAACAACGCTTATTTAAGAAAGAAAGCAGCCCTCTGTGCTTTTCGAATCGTCAGAAAAGTTCCCGAGCTCATGGAGATGTTCCTTCCCGCATGTCGTACTTTGATTGCAGAGAAAAATCATGCGGTTCTAATTACAGCGGTCACTCTTGTCACCGAAATGTGTGAGAAATCGCCAGACACTTTCAACTACTTTAAAAAGGTACATACAGTTATGTTTGGTAGGAAGCATACAATCAAATATACATGTATGTTACTAATATTTTCATGTACGTATGTTCACTGTACATGTTTCAATTTCAAATTATTCTCTTGGGATACACAAAATCACTCAACTTTTGCAAAAGTATCTTTGTCTCAATGTTTCTCTTTACAGCTTTTGTTATTCACTTACATTTTTGTAATAGCATTATTTTAAAACTTTCTCTAGATGAATTTTAGTCAGAAAAGCGTCACTTTGTTCACTGTCTACTTTTTCACTCTATTTGTCGTCAACTTTTTAAATAAAATCACATAGTGTGCACCGTACTAGTAATAATGCTCTGTACTGCATTATGATTTGTAGTAGTGTATTAATTCTACTTTGTATTGTAATGGCCGTAATGTGATTCATAGTTATTTTGGTTTTGTGTGCAATTTTCTCATTCAAAAGGATCCCGAGAATTGGGAGGTAAGGTTGCTTTTACGAGTTAGCGAAGATTAAAAATAAGCTTGTCCGACATGGATCAATAGAGGGTACGGCTCTCAACATTATGCTTGAGAATTTTATAAAACAACCTCAAACTGTGACACAATGAAAAAGCTGTACATATGTCCTTTCTTAACTTAATTTAACATTACTCTGTTCATTGGTCACCGTTACGGATGTTGGAAGCTTTGTACTCTATCGATCTAAGGCGCAAGGTGCATTCTAAGGGAGTAATGACAATACTTTACTCCTTACTGAGATGAAAATTGAATCTGATTCAAGAAAGTGTGTGGATGTTTTCATACGATCCTTTTGACATTAATTAACATAATTCAATTTGACTCTAGATGATTCCAACTTTGGTAAGGACGATGAAGACATTAATATTATCCGGATATTCTCCAGAGCATGATGTGTCGGGTGTTAGTGATCCTTTCTTACAAGTAAAACTGCTTAGATTACTGCGTGTGTTGGGTCGTGGAGATCATGATGCAGCCGAAGCAATGAATGACCTCTTGGCTCAGGTAATTGCACTACAATACAACTTTTTGTATTTATGACTTCAATCCACGATGAAGTGGCTGAAATGCTTATGTGCAGTTGGTAGTTGCATATGCAATGGCAGTTGATATAATCTGTTTATTTGACGTATCAGGTGGCAACAAACACAGAAACTAGTAAAAATGTTGGAAATGCCATATTATATGAAACAGTCCACGCCATAATGGATGTTCAGTCTGAATCCGGATTAAGAGTTCTTGCCGTTAATATTTTGGGACGGTTTCTTCTTAATTCGGACAAAAATATTAGATACGTTGCACTTACTACGCTACAAAAGACGGTAACACTGGACCAAAATGCTGTTCAAAGACATCGATCTACAGTTCTAGATTGTTTGAAGGTAAGAACGCGTGTTTAAGTTTTACCTGTTTACTTCGTTGTAAATATATACCAAATACCGTTTCAATTACAACAAAGCTGAATTTTGATTATACAGTCTGTTTAAATCCAACGTGAGTGAGTATTTTTGTATAAAATATAATTGCAGGATCCAGATGTAAGTATTAGAAGAAGAGCAATGGAACTTAGTTTCCAGTTGGTAACAGATTCCAACTTGGACACAATGACAAGAGAACTGTTGCAATTTATGGGTCGAAGTGAGCCGGAGGTCAAATCAATTTGTGCTTCAAATCTTGTTTCGATAGCCGAACGTTATGCTCCAAATCCTTCTTGGCATTTTCACACCTTATTCGACATTTTACAAGCGGTATGTTTTTTAAACTTGCATTAACCTAATTAACCTTAACCATTATCACTATTATTAAGTCAAGTATCAAGACGAAATGAAAACATATTTTTGGATTCTTAGACGGGGAACAGCGTTAGAGAAGATGTAGTTTCTTCTATATTGCAACTTATATCAGATTCGCCAAATATTCAAGCAGACGCAGTTGGCTGTTTATGGGAAGCTACTAAAGGACTGAAAAGTATGGAAGACTATCAACCTCTTGTTCAAGTAAGATTTAACCGCACGGGTCATTGCATTCGTTATTTGCTAAATCTTATTGAGATTTCTGGATCAGGTATGTTGTTGGTGTGTTGGTGAATATGGAGATTTACTTTTAAATTCTGGAGATGTTTCCGCTGATGACGTTCTCGAGTGTTTTCAACAAATGCTGTGGTCTCCCCATGTTAACGTTATAACTAGGCAATATTGCATTTTGGCACTAGAGAAACTGTCAGCGAGATACCCTGATTGCTGTGACCGTGTTAGGTAAGTTACACGTTTGTAGGATCATTTTGTCAATGTTTGGTTTTATCTATTCTGTGCTGTGTGTAATTGTGTGTACTGTTGGTTTGTATGGTGCAGAGCAATTGTTGCTGCATTTGCATCGCATTTAGATGTGGACCTTCAGCAACGTGCGGTAGAATTTGGTGCTCTATGCAGGACTCATGACCATCTTAGAGCACCTATTTTAGAAAAGATGCCACCCATTCCGAATGAGAGAGAAAATAAAAAATCTATGACTAACGGAACAGACGGTGCTACACAAGACGATGTTGAAGACTTACTTTTGGGAAATGGTATAGGTTCTACAGACGCTTTTACAGATCCTCAGAATAATGATTCGGTATGTTTCTAAATAACAGTTTATGATTTTAGCCCACCAATGTTTTATTATGTCAACCTTATAATTTTATGTAGAATGCTTTGTTGGACTTGTTGGGAGGTATGGATACGGGTGAACATGATATCGTTCATGATGCTGTACCCAGTTCCACTATAAATCAGTCTGTGTTTGGAGGAGGGGTTGGAATGGTTGATGGAGCACTTGCTAGTGACTTATTAGACTTGTTAGGAGGAGGAGGAATCACAGATACCATGTCAAGCCCGCCACCTATAACAAATTTACCTTCATTAGGATCTTCCCTTTCTTCAATTAATTTACTTGGCACAGGATCACCGATATCTGTAAATGGTACACCTTCGCAACAAATGGAATTGATTCCGGGCCAGTTCTTTTCACCTCAATTTTTTTCAATGACCAAATCCGAACAGCAAACTCAACTGTGGCAGAGAGCTGAACATGATAGTATAATGTCAGGTATTGCCTGATACTCCTACTGCATTTCAAATATTTTGTGCATTTCTATATATTTCCATAATAACAAGTGCTTTAACATTTTGTAGAGTATGGTAAAGCAATGGTGGCTTACAGCGACGAGTCCATTTGGATCGTTTTTGTACCAATTTTGGCGTACTCGAATCCAACCAATGTCGTTTTGCAAGTTCGGGCTGGTAGTAGGTCAACTCAAATTCCAGTCACAGAGTTTGTTTTTCAAGCTGCCGTCCCCAAAGTACGTTTTTGATTATACAACTTTAGATAAGCATTTTTGAATTATAAAAGAGTGATTTTATTTTTGTTTTGTTGCAGTCGTTCCAGTTAGCCCTTGATCCTCCCTCAGGAACTAATTTAAATGATGGAACAGTCGTTACACAGAAGATAACTGTAGCCAATCCGTCTAAAGTACGTATGCATGATCTGTCTCTGCGCCTTGTACTACTTAATTCAATCAGCTTTTTTATTAGAATGTTAAACAATTCAGTACAGAATTTATACGACCTGTCAGTAAACTGACCTAAGAACTATGGTTCTGACATTTGCCTTTATACAATAATATCATATTAAACAATAATATTGTACCCTATTATTGATGTCATTGTAATTCATAATCGTGCTCTTATTGATTTTAGGCGATACTGAAGATGAGGCTTAAAGTTAGTTACTGCATAAATGGAGTATCACAGGAAAAAATTCAAGAAATTCATGATTTTCCAACCGATTTCCTTTCGTCTTGATTCCAAAATTGGATAATTGACCATCCGTCCTTCAAACCAAAATACTACCAGTTTTAAAATTAAATAAATAGTCTATCTTCATCGGAATATATTGTGAAGCATCGTTCAATGCTAAATGTTGATTTGGATATGTACAGACATATACTAAGGATAGTCAGTATAATACATTAATACATATCCTTAGTATATGCGTTACAGGAAGAGCTACTATTAGTGTTACGTTCGGAATATTATATTGGTGAATTGGTTGAGCAATTCGTAAGAACGACAAGGCTCAATTTTTGTACATAAAAAGACCCATTGGTCAAACTGGTTTCATTCAATAGATTGGTTTATTGCTTGCATCAGTGAACTAGATGGAGTTGCAGATATTAGATATAAGTAATAATTTTAAATATTTTATTTAATAATGTATACTTTAACCATACACTTACTTAATAGGCTCGGCAGGGCTTGCTTTGTAGCATTTGTTGATAAGTGAGTCGCGAAATAAACATGTGTAATTACTAGTGTAATAGTTTAACAGTACATTAACAACCCATTGAATTTTCAGAGTATTGGAAAATATTACGAACACGTATGATAGATTTTTGTTGTCTTTCTCCAGTTATTGCGAAAAAGTGTCATTGTTAACATTTCTTAATAAAAACTTCTATGCATTCAATCAGATCTTAAGAATTTCATACTTATATTTGTTTAGCACAAATTATTCTACGTGTAGATTTCTATCTTAAATTCAGTTTGTACCTAAGATTATATTATGTGGTAATTTAGTACGCCGCATTAGTACTAAAGCATTCAGTGGATGAATTCAAAGAAAGAAAGTATAATTTACAAAACAAAAACAGACAAAGACCAAAGAAATTGAGCAAATACCAAGTACGCCCTTTATTCGATTTAAAATAGAGCATTATTTCGTACATAATTAATTTACATTAATTCCAAGTCTTCGAAATTAGATGGTAGTGAATATTTTTACGTAGGAAAACACTATATTGGAGCTACAATCATAGATAATTAGACCATTCATCCTTCCCTCAGAAAAGTTTCAACATTGCAATAAATTAAAAACAAATTGACAAATTATACACCGTTCCTTGCGACAAAATAACTGGAATAATAGTACATCAGATCAAAATCAATTGTTAAACCATGAACGGATAAGTATTTACATTATATTCAACATTATGAAATCCAGCTAGCTGCTGTGTTTGGGCGATACTGTTAGTTAACAGCAATTGCGGTAGCATTCCATATTCTCTAATTATTAGTAGAACAACGGGACTTATTTAGTATGAATGCGGATAATGCAGTAATAAAATCAATAACTTAAAATGTTTTCTTTGATTCTATACTACATCCTAGAAAAAATACGAATACAAAGTATATTTGTGATATTCCATATTTTTGTGTAGCCCCTAGCCCACCATTCTCTCAGAAAGTAACCAAATTTTGCACAGATTGAAGTTTGTGTGTTTCTGTGTCTGTGTTTGTGTCAGTTTTAGAGTAAGTTTGTAGAAGGTAGGTTTGGTTTAACTTTTATTTGTACTGGTATAATAAACTTATGGATGTTGTTTACACAAGAGACGAACTCACACTCACAACTATTGCTCCTAATCAAATTCATAGAAGAGAAGGTATAAATGAAAGGATAGTTATCATTTTATCATGTACTACATACAATATCAATTGTATAGTATGTTTAAATTAATTCTTAAGATACGATTACAGATAGCATTAACAAAACAAACCTCATATTGTAACTATAAAACGATCTAAAAATTACAATAATATTCAAAGAAAGGCACTTCCATGAAGTGTTCTATAAGTATATACATATTATATATAACAGTGTGCTTAGGATAAAATTCTAATAATAATTTGAAAGTAAGTATAACAAAGGGCCTACGACCACACAATCTCCGAAAGGACCTCTGTCATGATAGGTCTATTCCACATTGTAGTACCTCTGAGTCGATCATTCACAAAGATCGCTTCAAATGACGTTTGAAAGGCAACTCTTGCATTTCCTGTCGATTTACCCATGTCATTCAAATTGCGAACTATACGATCATAAGGTATCTGAATCTTGAGGATACCCTCAAGGTATTTGGCAATGTCTTCTATTTCTGCCTTAAATGGAACGTTAGTAAGAGCTACAATACATCCTACAAAAGGAAAGAATTAATATTAGTAACTATAAAGCTCATTCGTAATTTGAAGTTATTTTTTTCAATAATAATTAATTAATTAATGGTGGGTATTATAAATTATTACCTGGTTTGAATACCGAAAGTTTATCTGGTGGACTTCCCAAGCTTTCACTATGATTATTGTGTCCTCTTGCCCGGGTAGTAGAACTGACTCTGTCATCTCTATCAACCCCGTTTCTACTTCCCATTCCCCCTTCATGATGATCCTCATAATCCAAGCTATTATTTGTGCGCGAGTCGAATCTGCTCATTCGATTCGTAGGATTTCTCATTCTGTTGGAAGGTCCATTCGATCTCATGCCGGTAGCCACTGGGTTAGGAACCATAATAGATTGTTGCATTGCTTGCACAAAAGGGTTAGGATTAGGATTTTGAAATCTAGGATTTTGACTAGAATTGGCTGGCCCATTCGGTCGCACCCCCAACAAGGACGGACGGGAACCGCCGCCTCCATGCGGATTTCTAAAACCTTGTTTCTCGCCAGTCCCTCCACCAGAAGGAATGAGCGTAACTGTGATGGAGTTTCGGCCAAACATCATTCCATCTTTTGTTGTAGCCCGTCTTGCTTTGTGGTTATCCTGAAATTCGCAAATAACCTGACCATTGGGGGAGCCGTGCTGATCAAACATTTTCCTCACATTTGATGGCTTTAGACCGATATCGGAAAAGAAATCAAAAACGTCACGATCAGAAATATTCGGTGGCACGCCCTGCAACAATAAATTTCTTTGCATTACAATCTTCATTCACAAATTCACATTCTTCATGTTAGCAGCTGTATATATGTATGTATATAGTTAATTGTTAAGCGTGCAGTATTTTTGCAGTCTATTAACGTGACAAATTTCTATGCATTTACAATTTATATTATGCAATAAAATAATAAATTGAAACGATACCTGCAACATTACGGAGCTACTGTCCATATCCTAATAGAAAATAGAATAATTATTAAATTCAACACATATACCACATAATTGTTGTATAATTTTGACTTTTAAGGTAATACATCAAATGGGGGTAATATTATTATGTACACACCATTCCTATGTCTAATTCAAAGAGAGATTTGGCTGCTGGCCCTGCCGGTCTGTTGTCACGATCCCGTGTCTGCCCTCCAGCAAGGGCTCGTCGAGCCTGATTCATATCTTCCAGCTCACACAATTCCACCACCAACGAAGCTCCTTCTTGAGATCTAACAATACTGTCCACTGCTCGCTGTGCTGTGACTGGACTGTCCAAATTCACAAAAGCTGTCACAGAAGGTCGACCGTGTGTGTTTTGAGCGGGCACGACGAGCAGGTCAGTAACTGGAGCGTCCCTTAAGAGTCGAGATGAGACATCTTTGCCTGTAATGGCAGGGGGTAGGCCACGAATTGCGATGCAACTCAATTGTGATGAGCTTACACTAGTATTGAACCCTGGAAATGATATCACAAAGAAATTACTTGTGAGTATCTAACTAGTAAGAATCTGAGGGGAACTTGAGTAGTAATTAAGTGATATAAAAAATTGTTAATTACTACTGGTTCGTGGGTTGACATTTTTTTCCCGATCATGTCTTTCACGATCTCGGAAGTCTCTATCTCGGTCACGTTCTCTGTCTCTATCTCTAGTCACTTCCTTTTTCATACTTTTATATTCTTGGGTCCATTTATCAAATGATATTCCTTCGACATTTATAATGCTGTTTCTCAGCTTACGTCCATTTGATCGATAGACTTTGGGGAAATCAGAGGCTCGTTCGAGCTTAAGAAAAGCTAGACCTTCATCGTACTGCCTTACGACTCCTTCACCCCCACCCTGTATGTCCACTCTTACAAACTCTCTTATCTGAAATACGGGTTATTCAGAAATTTAAAAGGAGGTCAGTTTCTAAAATACAAATACTACTACTGCATGCGCCCGAATAGATACGTATAATGAAATGGAAACGTTGGGAGTGTCTCGGAAAAATACCTCGCGGAAAGAAGCATCTTTGGGTAAACCACTTAGTTTTATACAGGGATGTTCTTCGTCAGTCATGTTACTACTATTAGCTATTGGGTCAGAGTCTCTTCTATTTCGTTTATCATTTTCCAACCCCCTTTTCACTGAGCCCGTTGATTTGTCCGAACCTTGAGTTGCAGATTTCTCCGGACTAGATTCACTCTTTCTGCGTTCATCTCTACCCTTGTCTCTGGAGGTTCTCCTTGTTCCGACTCTTCCTCCGCGTTCACGGCTGCGACTACGAGATTTGCTCCTAGATCGTCGACGTCTACGATCACGATCCTTAAGATCTTTATCCCTACTACGATCCAACTCTCGGTCTCGACTGCGACTACGGCTTCGACGACGCCTATTGTGAATGAAGTATAGATAATGGGCAAAACTTAGATCTTACGTAACGAAAAAAAATTCTCTCTGAAATTCTCAAGTGGAATACAGTGGCGGATCCAGAGGGGGGGCAGAAGAGGGGCGGCCACATACCTTCTCATTCGTCATGGCTTCATCCACGCCCCTCCCTACCTGTCACATGTTATGTTATAAAATTCCAGGAGACGGTTACCCATTTCGTCCCCCCTAGATCCGCCGCTGATGAAACTTAAAGAAATGCAAACTAACCGAAGTGCAGGATTGTCTCGTCTATCCCTGGATCTAGAACGACTACGTCTTGCGCCTCTATCTCTAAGATCTCTAATGTCCTTGCTCATGTTCATATTGGATGCTCCGTTGTCTCTATCGTGTCCGCCCATACCCATTGAATTCATGCCTAAGTTTCGGTCTCTCGGTGGATTGTTATTGTGAGCAGCCATAGCATTATTACTATTATTAGTATTGTTACTCCCGGTCATGGGACCGGGAGGTCTTTGTTGTTGATGACTGTGAAGATTGAAATTAGGACGAGGAGGCCTGCTTCCGGGACCCATTCCACCAGGAGCATTCGAATTATTATTTCCACTTCCGGGGATGAAGTTTGATGAGAAATTGTTGGAGCCTGGAGGAGGACCACCCATGCCCATAAAATTATTCGAAGCCCCTGATGCAGTCATTCCATTATTGTTATTGATTCCCATTGGATTGTTCATTGCTCCCAACCTAGGGGGTCCTCCCATATTAAATGGTCCAGGAATACCAGGATTATTGTGTTGTCCATGTTGATTCATTAAACCGGGCATTCCTAGAATTCCGTTAGGATTAATACCAGCTTGGCTTCCCATACCTAGCCCAGGTGCATTTGCACTATTACTATTATTTGCGCTATTAGGAATTAATCCAGGAAACCCCATTGGGTTCCCTACCGACGACATATTAGGCTGCATCATGAAAGGGTTAGCAGTTGGATTGGGACCTCCTCGATTGCTAAACATTCCTTGAGGATTGGGTGGCATTGTAGAAAACTGATGCTGCTGCTGCTGTTGTTGTGTTGGTGGCGGTCCTGTGGGGATTCCAGGGAAATTCTGCATCAGTCCAGGAGGCATGAAGTGGGCCGCAGCACCTCCAGTCGCAAGATTCATGTTACCAGTGGGGAAGGACGGGAGATTTCCTAAACCTTGGCCAGCTGTCAATGGATGGCCACTATTGCTTCCACTATTACTCATCATTATTGGGTTTGGGTTAAGAGACTCCGGTGCCTGCTGCAATGGGGCATGACCCACCATACTACTATTCGGATTTGTATTCGAAGATGTTGTAGATGACTGGCTTGAGGTCGAATTTTCTCCTCCTTGTCCTGAGATTGGAGAGCCCTGAGGATGTATTCCGAGTGCTTGCAGACGAGCTTGCTCTATTACCTATACACATGATAAAGCATGAAACCTCTTAATACGGTTAACCTGCATTCAAATTCTGTGTCTGTAATTTTATAAATTATATTACTAGTAGTGTATAAGTAGTAATCACATGTATTATATTTCACATTGAGAATTAAAGTTTAGTGTAAATCTTAGTGAAATAGAAAAATGAAGGAACGCAGTTTTAAGTTTATGGTGCAATTCTCTACTTTTACGGATGTGAAATGTTGTCTGTACATATAAATAGAGTAATATACGATTTTGTTACTACTAAAATCAAGTGAAAACGTAGGTTTTAGGGACCGAGACCTGACACGACCTGAAGTGCTGCAGAGGGTGAATGTACATATTTTAACACATGTGAATCAAAAATTTAGACTTGCAGGAATTTTTTAATTAAAGAAGATTAAAACGTATTATTGTATGTTTGAATGTGAAAGGGTGAAATATGCGCAACATTGTAGTTTATGAACGGTCATGCATTGGAATTGCTCATACTTCAAGTTGTGTAATATTTGTGTTACCAATGTATTTAGTGGGTAGTCTGGGTAGATATTACTTTAAGTGACAGCTGGGTCGAGATTGGTTGTAAAGGTTATAGTAGTAAACTATAAAATGAAATAGTTATTCAAATGGAGTTGGCACCTTATACATTTCGTGGCGAGAGCTGAGCAGGAGCTTGACCATTGCATCTTTAAGTTTGTGTCCTGTAAGTTGCATTGCTTGTCTTGCATCTTCATCCGTACTGAAGGCGATGAATGCATCTCCTTCGTTTCCGCCTGCAATGAGAACTCATCCATGTATACAAAAGGGAAACAGAGGAAGACACATTTTTTCCATTTGCTCAAGCAAAATGCGAAAATTAGGTGATGTGTGTGAAACAATTACCGACAATATGGCAGCCACCATCTGGGATCGAGAGATTGCGAAAAAAATTACGGATATCAATAGAATTGGCCGTCAACGGCAAGTTTTGAAGTCTAATTATCACGCTCATGGTCAGACTTTTTAATTAACAGACACAGAAAAATTGTTATGGATGAACTTCTGTTGGTCTTGGACGACGAGAATCGGACAAAGGGCTGCTGATAATCCGAGGTGTAACCATAAAGCTGTCGATGATGATGTTTGTGATTTAGGGGCACGGAGAGAGTTACGTTAAAACAATTGACTGAACTGACACATGAGGACCTACTGCATTCACTGTTCTGTTCGACGTTCTTTCGGTCTGACGATGTTTACAATGCATAAGCAATCACAGCAGATGAATTCCAAAGTGCGGTAGAGTTGACTTGTTAGTATTTACTTAGTATTCCAGAGAGTCAACCTGCGACCGATAATCATATTCACATTTACACACTGTTGTACATACATACCAAATTTCGTTTTGTAGAACATTAAGTGTAGTAGTAGAAATTAGGAGAGTGAAGGTCATAAAGACAAGCATCTAATATGATACCAGAATGGAATGGGATAACATTTTCAATAATTTTCATACGCTATAATTAACTGATAAATTGATCATGCTACTGCAGCTTGTATAATGTTCTTTCTTTCCTTTTCTCTGTTTAGTGATTATCTTGCAACATGAAGATTCAATTGACAATATTTACCTATCAGTTACCAAAACCTTAGAATAACAAACCTTAGGCTAGCGTCTTTTAAGAACATCGGAAATCATTCCCTAAACACGTTTTTTGTTTTATCTGTTTCAAAGGCGACGTAATAATCTCCCTTCAACACAGAATACAAATGCGCAAATATTATGGGTTTCATTAATTCGTTACCCGTGCTTGTGTGACTGGTGAGTTAGTGAGTGATGAGAACAAAATTATTCGAGTAATTCGGATGAGAATAAATTGAAAATCATACAAAAATGTACAGTGAACAACGAGCTTTTTCACACATTCTTTCGTATTATATAATTTTGGTTTCGCTTATTTTACCCATCCCTGATATCGGTATCAACATTATATGCACATTTTGTGCAGACGCAATTCTCACTATTACTTAATTAGGAGTTTGCAAAAGGGAAAGACGGTACAGAAAGGGTTAGAGTATTGCATTTTGTTGCAATCGAGTGAAAGGGCACGTTTCCATTGCTGCAGTGTAATATTTGCAGGTTACATATGCACAGGATTTTCTTACACTTAGTTAGCGTAAATTTGAGCAGCCCGTATCCTCGAATTGCTTACTTCCCCTGTCCCCTCTATATCAACATTTATGTAGTTTAAAACGGTAAATTGGAATGATAGACCCAGGTGAATGAAGAGTTAGGCAAAGCATGGGTCTAACTATAGCAGCAATTCTGTCGCCACGATCGTTTCGCCCACAACAGAACCAAGTGGTATATCCTAAAAATAATGCATATTGCAATTCTTCCACTGAGACAGATGTGCAGCGTATGTAAAAAATCACAGCAACAATGATCCTACGCAATGCTCATACACAACAGATCCGGGTTTGCTCTTGGAATTGGATAGTCGTCACGAAATGACAGAGAGTGTTGCTACACGCCTGAAAGTATTCTCAAATTTAAAATTATTGACCACGTCTAACAAGGTCACACAAAATTTGGAGGGAGTTTTACCAATCAGCATTAAGTCAGTATTATTATGTAATTCTTTAGGCAAAGAAGTATTTTTAACAGCAGATGGGATGTCGTATTGTAGCAGTGGTTGCAGGGAGTCGATTTGATTCAGCCAAAATTGACATTTCAAGTTACCTTTCAGATTGTTAGAAAAATTGTTGGTGAGAAGAAATTACGACTCATCTGCATGTTAAATATGATATACTGTTATTGCATTTCTCTAAATTCGTTTAAAGATGCAACTTAAATGATTGAGGTCGAAATGGTAACATAAAACTAACGTGGTCATTGGTGTTGCAGTGTTGTGTAACATGAAAGAGCTACGAAGCTAAATTACCTGTGGTAGTTTGCCTGAGAACTTTTTTACTTGTTCAACAAAACAAATTTACCACGCCTACTACCATTTCATTTATTGGGAGTGGCACAATTGCAACTTCTTCTCCCAAACAGTACACATTATAATGTGTACGAGAGAAAGAGAGAGGAGAAAATAATGGAATATTTCCCCAGTCCCAACCAACCCCAAGTTTTCACATTTGAATTCTCCAAACACTGCTTTGGACTTTGGACACGATAGAGCTAAATTTATGAATAAAAAGCTACGCTGCTGCATTACGTGCAAAATACCGATGTTCAGAAGAGTTGATACATTGTGTTGGCGGATGGAGCAATGGAGCTTCGTCTGCTTTAATCAGATTACGAACAGAGTGATTTATAAATTCAACTTGGCATTCACAACCCTGGATCGTTCAGTTGTGTGTTGTATGGGTTGTACGTTACAACTGTTTTTTCGAGTTTTAATGACTGTTGTCACAGGCTTGGTGGTTGAATATGGAATCTGATAGAGATTATTACATTCTGAAATCACAAACCCAATCATGGATAAAACACTAATCAGAGGATTGGATACGTTCTGACGATCTTGGCTGCCCGAGAAGGAACTTTGAACTTCATTTGATTTTAGTTAGTTCAGTCTTGTATGTATGTAAATAGTAATTATAGTAAGAAACTTTGTTATTGAATAATACACCTTCTAATGTCTCGTACAGTTAGTATTTAAATATTTAAAATCTCTGGTATCAATTCATTCAGTTTAAATAAATAAATTATTGAAACACGATCGTCACCTCTGCCGTCTGTCTAAAAGAAACCGACAGGTGAAAAACGTTTCACTTGATTTTTACTCGCATACTACTAATTTCTAATTGTAAGAATACATCGCTTTAAAGTAGTGGCCTATCCTACCTATTAATGCACGAACACAAGTACTGCAGGATTGCTGATTCAGGAAATGTCTTTTGTGTATTCAACATTAAATTTAAGAGCTCATTCTTGGAATGGGTTCAGCGTTCGGGTAAGTATGAGAAGTTGTACGTCACGTCACACCCTTTTCATATTTTACTAAATACTCACAATCAGTGTCAATGCGTACACTTGCTCTGTTGCATACCTTAACACTATTTTTTATGGACTGGACTCCTACAGGAGAAATGCAATTTTGAGTGTTGTAATTGTATTTAAACCAATATTAAATCACAATATAATACAGAGTAAATGCTACATGTTCAGTTTTCCAGTTGGGCAGATTTTCAAACTAAACCAATCATAATCAATAATAATGTATGCATCATCATCACCCAATGTCAGAATGTATAACAGAATGTTGTATTCTGCAATACGATTCTCTAAAAACAAATTGTAAATACGAGAATTAGGTTGGGATTTTCTTCCTTGATTGTGACTGTGACCACAGCTAGCTACACAATTACTGATAATCATAAGACCAGTCAGCATCAGTTCCAGCTGCTACATGCTTATCTTTTTTACCTCAATGAATGTCAAACTTTGTATTCAAAACAGTCATATTTTCATTAACAGATAGGATATAATTTCTGCAAATGTACACAAATTTCAAATAATGCATTGCATTTAATTGTGTATACTACGCATTATGTAATCGTAACTTTTAGCTGTGGAAGGTGTGACTTAACGCAGATTGATATCAGGGAAAATTTCATTGGTGTTTAACGAAATTGGTTGATGCGCTACTTAAAGTGTCGACGATTAATTTCCTGGGTCGTTAACCGCAAATTAAGCCAAGCCAACTTCTTCAACTAGTCCGATGTTCTTTGAATTAATTTTAAGAAGATTGATTGATGTACCTCTAAACACCAGCAACTGAAAACCTAATTTGAATTTGACCCAGCGTCAAATCTTGTTTGACATAGCATTTTAAATTGAATTAAAAATTCAAGGTAATTGCTTGCTGATTGTATTAAACATTTTAATAAAAATACACTCAAACATCCATTAAAGAGTTATGCTTACAACAAGTAGCCATAAATTGGCAACCATAAAATTGTCAACTATGTATATGAATTATTGTTACAAATCACAAAGAACCTATTGCACGTAAAATGTGACTAGACTAATTTAATATATTTACCTGTGCTAACCTTCTGCTTGCAAATGAATAATTTTCAACAAGATTAAAGACTTAAAGAGAAATCAATCAACAGTCAACGGTTGAAACAAGTTGAAAGGTACCAAGTTGAGTAGGTGTTTTGTTTTGTCTTGCTGAAGATGACAGGATGACAGGAACGTGGTGCAGTCAACATATAACAGATGACTGAAAATCCAGCCAGTCAACATTCAAAATTATTTGCTTTTTGTTGGTAAACAACGCCAGTATAATAAATGCAGTCACTGTTGATGATAGCCAGCCGTTTGTCTTAATTGCAGTTAATTAAACACAATCTCAACAAACAGGTAAATAAACAAAAAATGTATAATCTTCGTTCAATCTTCAGTCCGAGAGGTCAGAGGTGTGAATGGTGGTGAGGAGAAGCGACAATTCAGCCACTATAATGTATAATGAAATGATTATTGAACCCAATAATTCACTAGTGACTCATGGCTACGATTGATTTGCGTTATTCTAACTATATATTATGCTGTATTTATCATTAAGAGTTTTTCTTCGTTTACGAGGAAAACTGATTGAAAAAATTATTAAACTTCGATATTTCAATTGATGTTGCTGCCTTGTAGACTCGAAGCAGAAAATATCGAGAATATGGCGCACACACACATCAATAACCAACTGCAAAGGCGTGTGCCGCCCAGCCGCCATATCAAATCTAACCTACTTTGAGCTAATTGGTGAAAGCTTAGATGATATAATCCGTCTTACACCTCAGTACAGTTGGGAGAGATAATTCGGCCCAATGTTTCTGCTAAGTGACTCGTGGCGAAGAGAGTGTTTAATTCACATTAAATGTAAGAATAGAATAGAATTTTAATTTGTGATTGTTTATATACAATCATAAATTAAAATGATGTTAAGAGAGAAAGATTTTATTTACAGAAATCACTGTAACACATTTGTGATTGCCATAATAATAGACACAGTATACCTTAAGCTTGAATAGACTAAGCATACAGATTGGGATTTTATATACTATACATCGTAACAATTATTGAGAATTTTATTCGACCATAGGGCTTATCAATTATCAAGTCAAGACATTTTGTATTTGAACTAAATTTAAATTACAAACAAGTAGGTATTTTAATATACATATATTTATGTTTTAATTCAAGAAAATAAAAGTATTTTAGATACATTTGAATTCGTGCCTGTTGTCTTTGTCTAGTATGCATGAAAGAGGCAATGGATTGGCACATGAAAGAATTTACTTCAATTAAATTTATTATACATTGAATTTCGCATCTTGTACATGTACTTGGAAACCTATAAGAGATGAAACCGTTTAAGATGTTGGACGTTGGACATTCACTTACAATTAGAGAAATTGCCTAGAATTAAAAACTCGAATTGTCTAGTATAAAGATAGGAATTTACACACCAGCAATCCCATTTTTCAAGGAAAAATACAACTTACGTTCGCTCGTCGTAATGGGTTTACTAATTGGAGCAAGAGGAACA